>UPTC01000650.1:0-29172 GCA_900537255.1 Acanthocheilonema viteae | reverse complement strand
AAAAAAAAAAAAAAAATTTTAAAGCACTTTTTTGTGAGTTTTACATTAATATAGTATAATGTTTTGGGGAAGAGAAATGTAAAAACATTCATTCAGTCTTTGCGCCTAATAATCGCTTAATAATTATAAACGCTGCTAATAAATACTTGAAATTTTAAATTATGGGGCTAAATTTTGAAATAAGACTAATCACGCTTTTGTTGTGATATATAATCATTTCAGGAAAAATTATGTAAATTTCACCTATCTCATATATTTATTCATTTTATTAGCTGAATAATCAATCCACTTTGTTATTTTGCATCATGAAAATAAATGCTCAAAAATTTTTCTTATAAATAAAAATGGTGTGAAAATGTGAGCTTGCAGCATGACCCTTCATTAAATTTAAATATTCATTAAATTTGATTAATTTATGGCAGCTTATAATGTAAATTGAATAAAAATAGAAATTTTGTACAGTTTAATAAATTTAAGGATGCATTTTTTTTTTTTTGAGAAATAAAACCATTAATGCATGTTTAAGTGAAATATAAAATATGGAATGAAATAATTAAATTTTTTCAAATGATTCATTTATCAATAGCAGAAAAAAAAATTAGAAGGCATTATTGAAGATTAAAATTTGTTTAACTTTCATTAATGGTATGAAATAATTTTATCTGTAATGAAAAGTGCTTAACCAAACCGATGGAAATATCACATCGTTATCACAGTACGGCGTAGGTTACGGTAAGAGTGTTTTTTTTTTTTTTTTTTATTTTCATTTCTGATAAAACATTTAGCAAATTGATATAATGCATTATATCGTTTTTCTCAATATATTGTATACTTTACAGTGCAACTCTTTTTTTTTCTTTGTTTTTATTTTATGCTTTAAAAAAAAATACAACTTTTCTAATTCATGAAAAATGTCGAATGGCTAAAATGAAAATAATTTATTTGATATGCATATCTTTTGATCATTTTAAATTTTAGGATAAGTGTAACAACTTTTTATACTAAAATTTAACATGCTTAGTAATTGGATGACATACAAATGTTTAAAAGAAAAGCTCTTAGAAAAATGCAAAAATCAATTCATAAATTTATAAAATTTAATGATTTAAAACAAATCATTGAAGCGAAGAAAGGTTTAACAAATGGAAATAATTTCTTTTTTGCCTTACTATTTTCTTTAGACTGATCAATTACATCCTTACTAGTTAGGAAGCCATTGTGTAATTCTATATTAATTTCATTTAAGACTGTTGAGTCAAACCCAGCATTTTCAAATGAAATTTGCAAATATTAAAATATTCGTGTATGATTAATGTTTTGAGAATTTTGTAGCGCAAACTACAAAATTTCCGTATTTTTTTATTTTAAGTAATTATTTTTTGCGAAGTTCTTCGTACAGGCATATCGTTTGTGTTTTAATGAAGATGATAATTTGGGAGTAATTCTCGATGATGACATTGAAGTGACAAAGAAAGAATTGAGTGAATTACAGGAAATGCTGAAAAATTTATTTTTGAATATTTTGCATGTAAGTTAATTGACTAACTTAGAATACTATTTTGTTTTTTAAATTATTAGGAAAAATAAATATAATCTGTTATTTATTTCTTGCATAAATTTTACTGTAATGGAAATTTGAGATTCTAAAATGTAGATAGATTTATCAAATTATTGTAGTGCTTTACATGATATACATATCTCTGTTATTCCCTCATGATTCTTCCATTTTCATAACATCAATTGTTTTTTCAGAAATTAGTAGTCTTTCTCTCAGAACATCTTATAAAATATGAAACGGCTGGAAGAGACTACAACACTTATTGGTATCGATATATGATGGGACGATTTAAGGAGATATTATTGAGGGTTTGAGTTTTCGAGCTTTTCAAATTATGAGATGCTATGGCTTTCATTTCTGTTGAAATCCTATTTGTCGTCAAGTTAATATTGTTTACAAGACTATAAGTAGTCTGTGTTGTATCCTTAAAAACGTTTTCATATTTAACCACAATTTGAAATAAATTACTAAAAAAGCAAAGTTTTTATTAAAAAAAAACAGTCTTGTATTTTTTGTGATATGAAACTGAAATTGGTTTTTAGTACTGGTACGAACTGTTCGAGTTGAAGCAACATATTGATAAAGAATTATTTGTAACAGCAGGAATTGATCCAAGAATTTTGGAGGTTTACCGTCAATTCGCTGCTTTAAAGGCGTGAAATTTCTTTGCTTTTAAAATTATATTTTATGTGTTTTATAAGCTGTGAGATGTGTAGAAGAGACGATGTTCCAATATGACGCATGATATAAGGTAGTTTAAAATAAATTGCATTTCACGTTGTTACTAATTAGTTCTAGAGAAATGTAGATGCTAAGTTTATTTTTCACTGTACTGTGAATAAAGCTTGCTGATTTAAGATATTTGAAATGTTTTTAATTTACATAGAAGAAGGAGTTTATTTCCAATTTCTTTTTATTTAAAACATGAGAATAATATTGATTCTGAAAACGAATACATGTTTTTCGAATTCTCTACATCATTTATTATTCTAATATTATATTCCAAATTATGTAATTTAGTAGATTTGTGGGTTTCACCTTATTATTTCAACAATTAACAATAAGAGTTTGGCTGCACTCCATATATCAGTTTTTCTTTTTCATCGAGACAATAAAAAGAATTTGAGAAAAGCGACCTGAAGCACATTGCATGGCACTCTGTACTTGTTTTAGAGATTTAATTTTGATTAATTTTTTCTGGTGCCTTTCATGCTTTTGATTGCTGTACAATATGTTGTTTTAAATATTTCAAATCATGTTATTTGTTTTAAACAGTTGAGTATTACTGTTGATGATTCTCAAAAATTTAACTTATTATTATTGGTTATGATCTTTAATTTTTTTCTTTCTTTTACAGCCTTAAGCCAACCATGATCCATCTATGATTTTTACTGAAAATTTGATGAATTTTAAGTATATTTTTTAATCCCGCTTTATTTTGCTTATTTTATTTGTTCTAGCCGATTTATAATATTTCTAAATCACCGCTTTTGATTTTATAATTAAAATGTTTGGCACTTATTTTTTTTAGCAGCTCTGATTGACTCTGAAAATCCGAAATAATTTTCAAGCCTGAATTTTTTTTGACAGTGCCTAAATAATTGTATCTTCTCCTTAAAAGGTAGACCAGATCTTTTGTAAATGAATCTTTATTTATTGGTATAATGTATTATCAATTAAATTATTGTTGTTTGATGATAGAAGCGTTTGTCTATCTATCTACTCATGGAAAGAGAATCTCCTCTATCTTAATTGAATTGATACTTTTCATTTTTGGTTGAGCAGTACTTTTTAGTATACGAATTATAGATCTCAGAACTACGTGCACTGTTGTTGTGTTCATAAAATTAAAAAAAAAGTTGTTTTTGCTTTTATATTATGGACTTTTGCGGAGCATTTGAAATATAATCAAAAAAATATTGGTGCATAACTTCCTGTTCTGTTGTCTTTGAAGCGTTTTGAGGTCTTTATCATCTTTAAAAAGATCAAAATATTTTGAAACGCCCAAATCAAAATAGCGTTTAGGAAACACATTTTCAAAACGTGATAATTTTGGTTTGTGATTTTTTTTAGCGATCACTCTTTCTTAATTGAATTTTGGATTGATGCAAATAAAAGCGTAACATTGTGATATTCGGTTTAATTATCGTAATTCAGCTATTTGTTTGGAGAAATGCAAATTTTTTTCAATCAGCAGCTATGTAAATTTTTATTCGCCAGTAAAAATCTATCGAAATCCAAAATAAGCTCAGTGAAATTTTTGTATAACTTCTTCTGCACTCTTTTCGAACCACTGGATTATAAGGCAGTTGTTTTGAATTAAAGGATTTGAAGGATCTAAATTATATGAAATCAGCTTGATGTCTTCAACCAGAAAGAGTAATAAACTTGAGCGTTCAGCTTTATGGACACGAATTGAAGCCGAATTTCAGAATAGATCTACTACCACAGCTCGAGAACTCTCCAATAGGCCAATACCCATGGCAACAGAATCAGAAGCACAGGTTTTACTGCTTGTAATGGAATATATAAGTACATTTCCAATTTCCTATCCCGCAAACGGAATTACGCTTGTGAAATACTACAAATCATAAACAACGATTTATATATTTTTATATCTAAAAAACAAACTAGTGAATAGTTTACCCAAGCAATTACGTTAAGTGAAATGGGGGGAGATCGTTTACACCATTCTTCCACTCTAAAGCTTCCGTGCATAAACTACTGGGATTCTTTGCAAACTCTCTGACTAGTTAGTCAGAAATCGCCTCTTTCACATACCTCACCAGACCGTTTGTGTTAAATTAGATCCTTCCATATTAACATTTACGTGTAACACGTGCGGAAATGTGTAGTTGGAAGTGACTCTGACATGTATTTTCATGATAAACAACATCGGATAAGACTCCGTTTTAGAAAGAAGATGCGATCGTGAAGGGTTTCGATATTGAGAATAGAAAGGAAAACAACGAGGACATCAGCGCGGCTCGGTCATGTGAGCTTTTAAATTAATTTTATGGTTGAATTTGAAAAGCGATTTCGTTGCATGTGCATGTGTGCGTGCATAGAAATGAAAGTTTTGGTCCGAATTGGTGCATATTATCGGAGTAAGGCATACTTCTGCACGTTTTAGGAGAGCTTAGACATTGTTGCTGTCAGTTATCGCTATTAGATAGGTCGAACTGATAATATTAGATAGCCAGCCACTTATGGTGCCTAAAATGATGACATTTTTCAGAGTCTTAAACATGACTTTACTAGAAGACACATAAAACTGAGTAACTGATTATCGTAGTGATAACGTCTGAGTGTTAACATGAAATCGCCACGTTAAAAACATAGCTTATGTATATGTTGGGTGACACGCAACAAAATCTGATGATACTTATGCAAGGGTTGTTCAACTTTGACCTCTCATCCCTTCTTTGTACACGTATCATGAAGTTTGCCAGCTTTTTCGAAATATTCTAAAATGAATAGAAGATAATACAGTCAGAACTTGGGAACCAATATTCCTAAAATCTGATCGTGAGAAATAAGAAATATCGGGAAAAACAGATTGTCCTAGGAGTCGTTCACTTAGAAATTCAAATATAATGCTGGCAGTTATTTAATCAAAGTGTAACATTTATTTTTAAATTAACAATACAGTTCTTTCGGACGTCAACACTGCTATGGAAATTGATCAGTGGACACTGAAAACATCCATTCTTGGAATGAAGTCAACCATTACGGACCGAACATGTGAAGGTATTGTTACTTCTCAGTTATATACCGTTTCAAGCTGAATACTTGATTTAATGACTGAATGAAATTTTTACTCAGCAAAGAATTAGGAACTCTTCCAATTGTCTGTCCAACTTCTTCTAATTGCATAAATTTACTCTTTTTAATTCCATGGATAGATAATTCTTTTCAACGTTGTCATTTCCAAGTTTCGAATAAATTTTAGCTTAGAATTTTTGTGCAGAAACTTGTTTGAAAATCATTTAAACAATTTCTCATGTAATGTTTGACTTACTATATTGTGACATGAAAGAGATAAAGAAGGTAAGTGAAACTGTAAGATGCGGTAAGCTTTATTTAATGGAATTTTGAAAGACTGTTTCAAGCTATCTTAGAATCAGTCTTATTCTGCATTATAACTGGAGTAATACTTACTGGATTACATACATGATTTAATAGTTCAGATACTGAAGTAAGTCAGTGGAGCCTAAAAATGAATGATTGTGACCATGGAAGAAGTTATTCGGCTTCTTCATGTTCTTATCATTTTGGAAACCAGCGTTGTTGCGAATGTCCAAATTGTCTGGAATTGATTGTGGAAAGTACATCCTGGAAACCCGAAAAGCTCCGCATTTTTCACTGCAATGATTGCGGTGGCACAACAATTCGAGAAATTCGATCTTTGTATATTGATGGAAGACCTGAGCGTTCATATTCGATGAATCCAATGCAGCATGAATGGCACTGCTTTCATTGTGGCTTCTCTGATTCTGGCACTGTCTCGAGTCATAAAAATACTAACTTGCTTGATGCTAAAAATTTAGATAGCCATGAGCAAACGATATCCGGCACTTCGGTTCTCACTTCAGTATCCAATCTCTGCAAACACCCCATTCCATCGTGCTCTCACAAGCATAGCCTTCCAATACGATCGGACTCAACACAATGTAAATATAGCAAAAAGTGCAATGAAAACCTTGAAAAGCATGCAAAAAATGATAAATGTGACTGTCTGGTAATCAATGAATCTCAGATAGGATCATCATTTATGCAGAAATCGAAAATTGAAATGGGAACAATAAAGTGGGTAACAGATCAGGAAACATCAATTATCAAATCAACGAATGTTGCTACTACAATGGCATCATTGAAAGGTTTAAATTGATTTCCGACTCACTGTTTTGAGGTTTTTCTGAATTTATTTATTGATGATAGAAATTGCAATTAATTTTTACAACAAAAGCGAAAAAATTACTGCACAAGTTGTATCTGATAATTTTACAATTTCACTATAATGGTTATGGCAAAAAGCTCGTATGATCATTTCTGCTAGGTGACAAATGATAGAAAATTAATTAACATTTCATTGTAATATTTGGTACAACTCTAATTAATATGAGCATTATTTGAATACATAAGGGTAAAAAACTACCTCAGCATAGTTACTTGAAATTATAAAATAGTGTTCTCATTCTTTTTATCGGCTAATGAAAAAAAAAAATTTTCATTTTGCATTGATAGTCTATATAAATCTTGCTTCTATGCGCCGTGATAGTGATGTCTTCGTCTCACAACAATATTTTACCGCACAGCACTTCCTGAACATAATTATAGCTATATTAATCGGAGAACATCGGAATTTGCATAATATTAGAAAATAATCAAATGTTTATAGATTATGTTGTTTATCAGTACAGTACTTATTGTTTAGCTGACAAGTTCATATATTGGATTACTTCAAGTATAAAGTATAAAATTATAGCTTCACCTACACGGAAGAATTCACTGCCACATTTAATGTCAGCTGAGAAAAGCGAAAGTAAGTATTTTGCTGTAATTATTAATGACACTTTTGACTCCATGAAATGAACGTTGATATTTCAATTAATATTAAAGTCATAAAGAATTATCATGCTTTTTGCAGTTTTTAAATTTAGCCGGAATGTCTGGAATTTGCAGAAGATATTTTTGCAAAGTTAATTGAAGATTTTATCAGTTTTTGGCTTTAATTGGAAGTCTGGAATTTGTAAATGAAATTCTAAAATTTAAGCAAATAAGTTTTATTATGTATCATTAAGTAGATATTCTGAAACTAGTTTGTGAGTTCATCAAGTGAGCGATAACACTGAACTTTAAGAATTATCGTATTGCTTCCTGATTATTTTTTTAGATGGATTTTAATTCAATTATCATAAATCATGAAAATGATTTATGGCATAGCGACTTTCACAACTTTCACATTTTTAAATTATTTGCTTGACTTGATCTCAATTGTTTCCAACTTATGTAATTGTATATTTTGGTGCTATTAAAATACATATTGCATAAAACCGTAAGTAATGTAGTGTTGTCGACATTTCCTAAGAAATTATTAAGATTTGCAAATGACGGCACAGAAAACACAACCAAAAATGAAATTGCTGCGTACAGCAAAGCAGGCAACAGATTCAGTGCAAATTATTACTTGTAAAGGTGTTTCTATTATCATTATTCATTTTTAATTAACAACTTTTCTGGCAAATCTTTCTTAAGTAAATAAAGCTAATGATATGATAAGACGAGAAAATCAAATTATAATGAATTTAGATGAAATGGAATCAAACGAGCAAATGGGAAGTGAGAAATCATTAGACAGTGAAATATTGCTGACTCCTACAGCAGGTAGATGATATCTTTATCCCTGTATGAAATTGATACCATTACATTATTCTCTTTATAGTTGAAATGTCTAACAAACCACAATATAAATGTTAATGCTACTGGATAATTCCGAATTTGTCACCAATTTATCAAAATGGCTTTTATTTTTAAAGCATAAGGAATAAGTTCAGAATAGTTATTTCGATATTAGCCAAAGTTGGGAAAAAATTTAATAATCAAGTGGTTATTAACAGAAGTGACTGTTCCTCAACGGGATATGAAGTACAATATGGGAGCTGGAAGACTGTTTTCGATTGATCCTTCGCAAACCGCTCTCGAGCTAAAATGTGAAATGATGGAGATAAATAAGGAGTCTCTGAAAACAGCAAGACAGATAAGTGAAACAGGTATTCCTCGACTTTTTTAAATTCAAATCCATTTCATCATGTTGACATAGTCAATCCTTGTAGAGTTTAAAATTTTAAAAAATGGATTTCATAATTCTAAATAACGCAATTATTTTATACTTATTCAACTGTACAAATTTTTGCGTCGTTATTTTTATCAGCGTTGTAAAATGTGCGATGGATGTATTTGAGAGAAGAATGCAAATGTGCCTGTAAAAACATTCCTGAAAGCCTTTATGTTTCATAAAGAAATTATTTCTTTCTTCACAGTCTCAATGGAATAATAAATTTTGAAAATTACGGTTAAAAAGTTAAAAAACACTACAATATTTATTTCTGCTTTCATAATTTATTTAAATTTATAATGATTTGAATGGAAGAAAATTTGAATGCTTCTTTTTGCAGATCTTTCGAAGGTCAGAGCAGAATATACTGCACTCAGTGAGTCCAATATAGGTCTGTGCTGAAATTTCAATATGAAATGTTCTAATATTAGCCTGTTAAACTCGTCATCAGAAGCATAACAAACTTGCAAAATTATATGAATGATAATTGGTGATATATAAATTAATTATTTAAGATCTCAAAACAGCCGCAGAGAAGACAACAACGTTTTTCGTAGGTATGACCGATCATACCGCGAAATATGATGGTTAAATTTTCTTAGAATTATTTCTAATATTGAAAAAGTTTTCAAATTCATATTTCAAGATGGAAAATTGTCATTAGTTCAAGAATTGTAATTAATCCAAGAGTAATAATAGACGAATTCTCAAGAATTTTCTTGAGGGTGATAACAGTCTAATTATAGAAGATGCATGTTTCAAAAATTAACATGCTCACTGTAATTATAAGTGTACTAATTAACAGTTTTACAGTAAAGCGAACTACTTTCCATACAATCCAATTCTTTACATTTTCGAAAACAATGTTTGAGTTGATTTCGAATAATTATAAAGAATTTTTAAACAGTTTGACTTTTATGCAGTCAAAAGATGAAATATGAAATATTTTGATTTCTTGAGAGTTAAATTCCCGGTGAATTATTACTGAATTTTTAAAAATTTATTGACCAATTACTAATTACAATAGCATTGATAAATTGCAAAATAATTTTGTCATCTCTCGAACCAATTTTCTTATCGAATTCCTATTTCTTTATTTTTATCGAATATTTTGGACTGATTTGCTTCAGATCGTTACGTGGTAATGAATGTTGTGAAGAGGATTTCAGGAGAGAATGACGCGGTTCATAATTCTTCGGTAATTTGGTTCACATTTTAGAGCTACTTTGATTTTGCTGTTATCAAATTTTAAGCGAACCATTGTCTTGAACATTTTACAAATATAATATTTGATGGTTAAAGCTTTGAATCTGACGCAGAAGTTCCGAGATTATTTTTGGAAGTTTTTATTTGTCTAAAAACTTATTGAATCTGGAATCGTTTTTTGCCTCTTAATTAATGCAAACATGAATCTACCTAGAGTTTTTTTTTTCATTTGGAAATGCTAAAATTTCCATTTATTTAGATAAACAGCGACGATATTTCTACAGCTAAGTCGACATTTGTTGATATCACTAGTTTGTCATCGACAATCGATCATTTCCCAAATTCCAACCTTTCAATGGTGGATTTGAAAGCAGGTCGGCCAGATGACAGGAAATTTGATATCCGAACAAATACTACAAAATCTCCAGGGCTATGTGCCACACCGCAACCAACAGCGGGTAATTCCGCCGGATGCATTCCAGCATCCTATCATTATCGGACACCCACGCATACAGAGCTAAACATCTCTTCTCAACAAACGCCGCCATACATGGCTCCAACTATATCATCTACCATGAAAATGAAACAAATAATAAAACAGCGCACCTCTTCAGAATCGCCGATGTGGTCTTCTCGTCGACCACATTCAGTTTCAGAAGGATTACATACAGCAGCTTCTTTTACGCCATCAAGAAACAGAGGAAGTCATCGATCGAGACTGCGCTTATGGCAGCAAACGACATGGCAACCATTACCAAAAATATGTTACAAAAAATGCTTTGCTGATAATCTTCCTGAGGCGGAATTACTCACTAAGGATTGCGATATGGGAAACAAATTGAATCATCAAAATTTACGGCGAACATTATTACAACCAGTCGCTCGTCGTTCCTCACATCGTGGCGGTTTGTATCATAACTATTTAAAACAACGATATTGGGATCGAATAACATCAAAATATGACAAAATATCGCGGGATGAACGTTTCATGAAACAAGATCAACAAAGGACAGCAGCTTTAGCACCGACTGATGTCCAAAATTTGGAACAAACTGAATTGCAGTTGTCACCAAGAAAATCATGTCAGGAGAAAACTTCTCGATTTTGTTTTGACAGCGATCATTCACAACAACAAGATCAGGTAGATGATGATGCTTCAGCACTTGATCTTTGTACAGCTCAAGTTAAAACACCACGTGGTTGGCAAAGAACATTTTCACATGTGCCGTGCAAAATTTCACGTTTTGATCGCTTTGTACCACAATTTGTGGAGGCTGTTTCTGCACAGCTATGGATGACCGAAGCACCGTTAAGGCAATCACCATCAAAAACTGCCGGATATAACATTTGGCAACGGATTGCTTCCAATTCATCTCAGAAAATCTCTCGTTTGAACCGTTTCTGGAAACAAGAAATTAGAGATATGAAATCACAATGTATTTCACAACTGGAACAATCTGCAGATCAATTTATTTTAACGGAATCAAGAATGCTTCGAGGATTGATTTGGAAACGAACAGTTTTCAAATCAGCGCAGAAAATTCCACGTCTCGATCGGTTTCCAGTTGCAAACAATTCAGTAACGGATACCTCTCAAGGAAGTTTTTTTGAACGAGAAGTTTCACTGGATTTCTTTGTAACACAATCACCGCTAAGATCTGTCACTTCACCAAATCCATCACAGAGAGTTTTATCCTATGAGCAAGCAAAACTAGCAGTGCCTCTACGAGAAGCTTCTAGCGAGAGCAGTCGTTCGTCTTTACATACCGTTCAGTTACAATCACTGAAGACCTTATTCACTGAAAGTCTCTCTTCTGAAGAACTATCAGAGAAACATTCGAATTTCACAGATAAACCAGTGCGTAGGGCTACCATTTCGGAATTTCTCAAGAAAAATGTTCCATTAAGTTTATGTACGTCTGAAACACAGTCATCAGAGGGATCGATATTACCTGGTATAATATTCTACGACGAATCGCTATGGAAACGATCTAAATCTATACTGCAAAGGACTTCTCGCTTTGAGCGTTTTCAAGAAAGAACAACAAAATCGTTCGGAGCACCTGCACGAGGAGCTTCTCGTTTTGATCGTTATCAAAAAAATACTTTATCAATTTTAAGCACCCCTCGAGCAAATTCATCCTTTGCATCGATTCTGCCTGACACTTCGTCTGCTGAACGATCGTTGAGCGAACGATCAAAATCAATACTATCTCGGAAATTTTCTCGTCAAAGTTGCGCTTCACCTTCACCTGGATATTTCACACCTCCTCCATGCATTTGGAATCGATTAACGGTGGAATCAACAAAGAAGAGTTCTCGTATGGAGCGCTTCCAAAATTCTGCTTCATTGGACTTATGTACCGCTCAAAACCGTTCGTCAAGTTTATCCCTGTTTTCTGATATTTCGCTCATTGCATCAAGCAAACAAATAAAAGCCGTTCCGTCGAAAAACTGTTACCGTTATTATCCAGGTCAAGGAGTTACTACAGACACATCCGATTCTTACCAAAAGGAGAAAATGTTGGATAGAAATTCTCGTTTCAAACGTTTCCAGAAAAATTTTTCACCAAATTTATATACGGCACAATCTACTTCCTCACAAAATTCATCAACCGAAAAACAAACAGAACAGGGAGTACCTCATAAAAATTCATGTCACAAACATTTTAAAACGGATCATATTAGTTCTGAAGTAATGGGTCGAGTTAATGGCCCGTATGAGGACCATTCTCTTTGCAATGGTTCTCCAATATACTCATCGCTTACTGCCCAACATCGGTCATCAGGACAAGCACTGACCTGCCACTCACCAGATAGTATAGATTCATGTAGGAATATGTACCTAACCTACAGTACTACACAGACCGTAGATTCTGACAGGAACAAGGACCTGAAGCAGAAAATCAAGTATGAGGAACAATTTGAGAATCCTACTGCCATTAGTTTAAATATGTTTAACGGAATTAGAGACGGAAAGAGTAGTGAATTATGGAACGGTACAACAACACAGCAAATACGAGAGATTTCACATTTAGATCGAATAGAAGGACAGCATTTTGGTGGTGAGTAAATTTCTCTGATTTCATATTTTGATCATGAATAGAAATTGTTTGAAACAACTTTGAAGCACTTTCTGTTAAACAAACGGATGGAAATAATTTCTTGAAAATAATTTTATTAAACATGCAAAATTAAATGCTTCATTATTCATCAAATCTTATGTCAGAGTTCTTGAAAATTTGCAGTTCGAACACTTTCAGCAGAGAAGAAGCTGTCAAGATCACAACTGCTTGTCGATGGTAACACTTCAGCTACTAAAGGTATAGGATATCATATATTACATGTAAAAGATGAATTTATATGGATATCAGATTACTAGTAAACTTTTGCGTTATCGATAGTTGATGTTAACATTCCGAGGTGTTGTGTTTTGGCTTTTTTTCGTGATTAAATTTTTAACTGTAAATTTCTATCTATAAGAAACTCTTCTGTCGAATCACATTTTATTCGATTTGGTATAATTGACTTTAGATATAAAAAATCAAGCTTGATCCAGTCTCTGTAGAAATTTCTTTAATAACAAAAACATAATTTCATTTTCATTTTGGTGGTCTTTCAGACTTATCTTTCAATGATGATGTTCTACGAAGGACAAAACCAAAAGATAGTGGAGGTATCATGAAAGGTTGAAAAGAATTTATTAATTAATTCAAACGCTTTAAATTTAAAGTAACCCCTTTAATTAACTTTTTTGATAATAGTGATCATTTTCCTCTCACAAATTTGTTTAAAATTTTTTACTTTTCTTTACTTGTCATTTATTATATTTATAAACGCACAATTAATGTTTCCAGCTATTTAAAAATTTTAAAATAATTCAGAAGTACAAGAAGGAATAGTTAAAGAAACGGGCTCACATACTGCTTCCATTCAATTACAAGGAACTAATTCAGAACGCACGGCACCTGGAGACATCGTTTCGGTATTTTTTTTAAAATTCATTATGTAAAATGTTGGAACAAAAAATGGATTGAATTTATTTCGGAACAATTTTAGAACCGTATCATTATAAAACATTTAGCATTTGGAGAATTACTTCTAAAAAAAAATACAAAAGTACTTCTAAATTTTAGAGCAATCGTGAAATACACATTGCATTGCAAACCAAATTTCAACCGATGAAGCTCTGTTTGAATGGAATTACAGCATCCGAAGAAGTTTGCATTCAACGAATTGTCGTAAATGGTAATGAAATATACCACCGAGAACTTGACAACAACAATTGCAAGCAGCTTTTGCGTAACAAAAGCGCCTAACCAAATGATACAAATGATTATTATGCTTCCTTTACTTCATCAATAATAACAACTGCCTATTTCTGTTTTCAAGCACTTAAACAACAGCTACCTCACGTCAATGTGTAATTTTAACGTGTATTTATTTATACCTATATTTTAACTTAGAAATTCTCTCCTATGTTATCTTTGGAATGATATAATCACAGTAATGGGAAGATATTAAGGGTATCAAGAAGAGAGAATTATAGTCCTATTGTGCATCATATTGTGCGCTATATTGACGAGTTTGCTGAAAAAGCATGCGTATTAAAGTGAAAATTAAATTGAATGCTTTCATTTAGGTTGAACAAAAGAAGGGCTTCTTCGTCCACCCTTCACGGCTATAAATATTATGGCTATCTCTTAACAACAATATAATATGAGACACTTAATTGGATCGAATTTATATTCTATTGTACCAAATTTTTTAATTTTTAACTATATCGGCTGTCTTCATGACTTCCTCTGAACGTTTCATTTCCCGTAATTTCTGTGCATTTTTTCGACCATACATTGAATGACGAGTAGGCAGTGCAAGTATCGTGAGATAAACTAATTTTTGGATTCACACAAATTGCATGATCGATGAGTGTTTTCTGTGGAGCCAGTAAAACAAAATCCTCGCGCACGAAGTGACATTTCAGTATTGTTCATCAAAATTTAATTTAATTTAAAAAGTTTCCATATGAAGAAACACTGTAAGTAATTTACTCCTTTTTAAGCAAAACGAGTAAATTTAAAATAAAGTTTCGAAGTTATGAATAATTTCAAAGAGATTCGATGTCTGTAATTGCATATCGTGCTTTTCTTTTCACTTTAGATATTTTATCAATTTCAAAGTTTCTTGCGCATACATAAATTCTAATCTTCCGGTATAATTGATACGCCAAAAATTCTCGATCTTTCATAAACATAACGTTTGTTGTTGCGTACTAAAATTTTTTTAAATTTTCAAATTTTTAGGCATTCTGTTCATTCTTCTCTCACGCTTACTAACTGTTTTCTTCTATCTAACATCTTTTCTCTCTTCTGCCATTTTCATTTTCATATAAATCTTCAAGACTATAAAACTTTTTCATTCATTTCACCTTGCTTCTACCAAAATATCGCTAGTTACAAAAATTTCGCGACAAAATTCTCAGTTAATCTTTCAGCCAGTGGGAATATATTAAAACAAAGTAAACATTATTTCGCCTTCACTGAGTATTGAGCAGCCGCATGCATTCTGCATCCTGCATCCTGCATTCTGCACTACTAAATGAACTTGTCCTAGAAGTTTAATATTTAGATGTAACAAACATGAAAAGGTATTCATGAACTATCCAGATGGTTGTCATTGATTAGTACTGCTTGGGGTATTTTCTCTCCTCTCGTCATTGTCATCAATCGTTAATTTGTTAAATAATTTAATAAATGAGCAAAAGCTATGAACAATTACCGTAGTGGCACTACTACTTCTATAATTGACATGGAACTTATGTGACAAAGAGCATAAATGTGCCAGGTAGAGATTAGAAATTAGATATTTTCAAACTGGATTTCTCCAATCTCATCTTTTCGCTTCATTCTGTCCGAACGAATGCTCATTGCATGAAATATTTTTCTCTCTTATTTATTACTTTTTTTTGCAGTGTTTTCAACATTGTAGAATAGAACTGCAATCCAATTTCATAAATTTTTTCCTTGAATTGAAATCTATAAAATTTGTAAACAGCAAACAATATAAGTTATGAATGATTTTTTGCATAAAAAATAATTTCTAAGCAATAATTGTACTGCAAAAGAAGTATATTGCAACCTAACAAACCTGAAATTCCTTTTTTTGGCTATCTGACATCATAAAACAGTTCCTTAACTTAAAGTTTCCCAATTATCTGATAGAATATCAGTTCAATATTTAGTTTGTAGTATTAAACTGATATTCTATCAGAAAAAAATGTCTTCCGGAAGAGTCTGAAATCTATCATTTGTTGTTTAAGAAAATTTTTTTGAGTGATATCTAAGGTTCTAATTTTTAATTTGTATGTAAGTATATATAGGCATTACAGGAATGATATGAGTTGTATTTATCATTTATTATAAATTTCAAGAACATTCCAGATATCTTTCAAAAAGATTACGAAAAAATTATTAGCTTTTTGAATCATCTTGAATTTTATTAATTTCATTTTTTATATGCACTTATCGGTTCTTCTACTGAACCAATCTGAAATGAATTGCAGGAGATAAGTTAATTGTACCTGATGAAAGAAACTTATGTTATTCTACTCGCAACACTGTTTTGTCAAACTGTAAAAGTACGGTTTTTCTTAATTCATCTTTTTAATGTTGCAAAAAAAACGCGAAATATTTTTTATTCCGAATGAAAGTTGGCATCAAAAGTTGGCATCATCATTCATCACTTTTTGGCTTATATAATTAAACTTTAGCTTGAATTTACATTCAGATAATTCTAAATTATTTTGATATTTTAATTTCCACATAATTTATGTAAAATTTATATACAGGCGACTCATTCTAATTCCTAACATTTCTTATTTCAAATCCTTCTTCAAAAATTTCATTTGATATTTCGTCTCATCAGCGCTTCATTTAATGACGAAAAATTTTCGTTGTATTTTTCATAAAACTTTTAAACTCGACAAACTTTTTTTTAAATATGCTATCTTTAGACAATAATAGCTGGTTTTCTCATCATTAAAGGCCCTTTTTACATGGAATCAAGTTTTTCGCTTCTAGTTCGTTGTCTTCTCTGACGGATGTATTTGTGCGGTAATAATGCACTTTCCGCAAATAAAGTAGTAGAAGAAAAGTAAGACATGTAAAACATTAACCAAAAAGAGGCCTCGTAAAAGGACTGCTTCTGAACTGGTTCCCTTTTTAGAGAAAAGCTCAATGATGCGATCCATTGCGCAAAGCGCATTTAGTACTACAATTAATTAACAGTGCTTTTAATACTGCAATTAATTAATGCTGACGCTACAGGAACATTTATTCATTTATTCAAACAGTTTCACTCAGTTTTACTCATTAACTATGGAATTTAATTTATTATTAATTCTTTTTCTTCAGGCTATAGCGAATCTTTTTGTCAGAATATATAAATACATGATTATTAATTACCCATCACTTAATTACAAGCCTTCTCTTACTTTTTTATAGTGCCAGGATTTATTTTCATTGGTTTCCCCATTTCTGGGAAGCGCTATTGTTCCTAAAACTGGAAAAGCTACTAATGGTGAAAACTGGATACAGGTATTTTCTCACAACTTATTCAATCAACTTTAACTTCTTAAGGCAAAATATGAATTGTTTCACTGTGCTTTTATTTTTTGATAAAATGCTGGGATGAATTTTGCTTACTTTTTTCTTTGCCAAAAATTCTTCTAGCTTCAAATTATATAAACTATGTTTTATTCGTAGAGTATTTTGTTGTTATTACATATATTTTTTTTTGTACCTCTCGGATATGAAAAGGAAGAAGAAATATGGCAGCTAGCTTTTTATTATTTTAGAACTTTGTCAACTTTGGCACCAATATCGGCCAAGCGCTACTTCAAAGGCAAATTGATCAGTCAGAATCCCGGGTTTGTTATGTTCATTTTTTGATTAAGATTGAATTAATACAGATTCATTCAAATAGCAATTTTTCAAGGAATGACTTCTTCACAAACCTGATTTTTAAAAGTTTTGATTAAAAACTGAAAGTGCTGGTTCATAAAAATGGATTCGTAATTAGGGACAGTTTTTTAACTCAGTCAAAAAATTTTTTAATAACAATCTTTTCTGATCTACTAACAGCTAATCATTTGTGATTATTCAGCTCATGCGATTCTTGTATATTCCTTAACCTCCTCCAGGAACAACCTATCCATATTTTAGAACAGTATTGGTGGTACTAAGAAAGAAGTTAGATAAAAGGAAAATGTCAAGCATTGGAATATTTGCTTGTATTGTAATCCAAAGTTTATTTCTTTACTGAATTGTCGCTCTAATCCGTATGATTTAAAAATTTAAATTTTTTTTTTAAATTTTATATTACTACTGTTCATTCATTATCGTCTTTATTTGAAAGCATTAATCTTTGTTTTATTTACAAATATTTGCATATTCAAAGTTTGATTTTTTTTTATGTTTTTAAATCATTTCTTTATTGTATCCGTCTTTGATGAACGCAATTTTGTCAGTGTTACGAAAATATTGATGGTGAAATCAGATGATATTACAAAAAAAATTGCAAGTGATAAAAACTGTGTGTTAGCATTATATTATGCATTCCTGACAATGACATATTACATGATAGCATATCAAAACCGTTTATGATAACATATCACAACCGATTACTCTAAGCTTTAACTCAGCCACGATAGTTTTATGCACATGGAAAACAATAAACAAGCTGATAGAAATAAATTAGGTTATGATAAGCAGATTTAGGTCAGAATGATTTGTTCTGATCTCACTGTTTCATTGAAATTGGAAGCTGTTTAGATTTCTTACTGTGCTTTGGAAACTTTTAGGAGCAAGTTCAGTTTTTTTAAATCAGTAGTTGATCAGTAATTTATATAATCCGATATGAAGAAATTAAGTCATCAAGACATTTATTCTTCAAAAATTCTAACTAAAATTGGATAAATTGGTCGTCGCATATCAGCTGGTTAAAATTCGAAAGTTGAAATAGTTTAATGACCATTTCTGAAGACCTATAACCATCACAGAGTTATGGTAAGAATTGAAGAGTACAGGACATTCCTCGAAAGGATAATCACTAATGAGTGGTAGAGGATTAAATATTTAAGAGGATTTTGAAACTCTTTCTTCTCACTTCATGAAATGCTGCAAGAAGAATTGAAAATCTTTATACAATAAGTCAGCTTTGCTGTTCTGTTCACTATTCAAAATTATATTTGTTCTTCTTTCTTCCTTATTAGTTTCATAAAAATCCCGTGGTATGAGATGCTTCATTTTTTTCTACCAATTAGTATCGTATCGTTTTACTATCTCAAGGATAACGATGTTAGCACCAGATGGTTACCCATTTCCCTATATTATGTGCTTGGCGTAGATTTCAAGAATCACTTTTCATTGTTCAAAAATATATTCATTTTTTACAGTATCAAATATATCATTTATTTTTATTTATTTCTTTAGAACTTTGAACTATTTTTTCTGTGACTTTGTGCAATTTTTGCACAAATTAACTTTTTCGTTTTTCCCTCAGACTTAATACATTTGTCGTGCTAAATTCAATGAAGTATTCAAGGAAAAGGAATTTTCAAGCATAAGTTTTTAAAGCTTAAGCACATCGCTAACTAAGTTTAGTTTTAACAAACTTTTTAATTTTGGTTAATTTTTAATTAAAAAACTATCTTCAGAAGAAAAATTGTTCAAGCACTACTGGAATCTCATTGAGTCTGTTGCTCACAAACGGTTCTGATCTTTCACTGTGACAGTCTTCCAAAAATTATCAATTTCGGATTGTTATTTTCTCATGCAGTGCATTTCTAATAAAACTTTGATCCATTCCTTCCTAACTTTCAGCCGCTTCATACCATACTTTCTAAATCACCAACACCGATTCCACGAATCGCAGCTGTACAATCAACGACAGTGACGAAGATGAGCGATGGGAATGATTACAGTTTTACTGTTAAAAATTTTCATGGGACACGAGCATCGCAATCTTCGCTAAATCATTTCCCGATAAATAGTGGTTCGTTAATGTAAAATAAATTTCTATAAAATTATTTTGAACAATTTGGAAATGAAATAAATGCATGCATATTACAATTGAAACGCTGTTTCCTAAGATAAGATAAAAGATAATCAAATTCTAATTGCTAAACTTCAACTTATAAATTGCAACTACAATCTTTATTTCATATTATTCCTCGTGCTTATAATTAGTATGCTGAAATTCAATAATTACAAGTAAAAATTACAGTTTAAAAGCAACACAAGATTATTAGATAGATTGTGTTTGTTTCTTTCTTTAGCAATCTAATAGTAAACAATAGATTGGCTTATTCTTTTGTATTTCAGCATCACAAACATTCAAAATTTTGCAAAATCAGCAATATTTCGGTCAACAGCAACAACCACAAACATTTCATTCTCACCGACTACAACAGCAGTAAACTCAGTCTTTCACAAACTTTGCTTTTCTTCTCAGTTTGGCATGCATTTTACAACAAAATTAATAGTGGACAGCAAATATGCTAAAATAGGCAATTGGACAAATGCGCCTATATTGTGAGAGAGTGCAATCTTTACATGTAATTTTTTAGATCTGCATCCACATTTCAAGCAGTATCGCCTATGTCTAATAACGTAATAAAAAAATCAGCAACCTTAGGACAAGAGGTTACTAAAGTAAGTTAATTTAGTTACACTTCATATTTATTGCATTTGTTGTATTCTTCATTTATTAATTTAAGATTTTCTAGTTGCTAGGCGAGATAGCTCAATATTCGGATGTTCACCGTCAGCAAAATCAGAATTATGGATTAGTGCAGAAATTACTCAACATTTTCTTCAACTCCATGTCTTCCGATTATAATAATGATGATAATCGCACGGTATGCATTTGTTGAAAATTCTGGATAAAAAGTTAGGATTCAACAGTCACTGACAGATTGTTGACAGTAATAGTGAATTTACCTGATTTATAAAATTGTATTAAATGGTGTGGTATGATATGATGATAGCTCAGTGAGTAATTTCTCGATGAGTTTTCAGCAGCCATTACGGCCAATGAACGATGGAACAGAAATAGGTCGTAACAGACCATTTGCAAAAAATTTATTTGAGAGTGATATTGTTTTGACTGTAGATCAAATAAAAGGGTATGATTATAATTTCATTTGTTTTTTTTTAAACGGACCGGCATGGCATGTCATCTAAAGCACTTGATTAGTAGATAATAATATCATCCGATATGATATTTGGTTGACACTTTAACTCTTGTATTTCATGTTTGTGACCAAGCATTTCAATTTATATTCACATAGTAGTTTAAGCATAGTAGAAAGAGATCAGTTTCCTCCCTCTTTGATTCCTTTCTGAAGTTCTTCTCTTTTTGTTCCTTTAGTTCAGGAAAAGTTAGCAGTTTTTGTTCACATAAAGAGCAACTGTCGAACTTGGACGTGAGATGTATTTATTTTTGGGATTTTTTTCCACTTACACATCTACCTCCAGTACTATATGATTCCTCATCAGTGAACTACAAAAGTTTGAACCTGTGACCTAATGGAGTTTACCTATGTGCAAAGTTTTGGATTTCCGGATTGCTTGGGCAAAGCGAGCCCACAAACCCATCGGCAAGGACACATATCCAGCAGAAAAGGATGAAGAAAGTATAAAAGCTCCCTTCTAAGCTCCCTCAACTCGCGATGTGCAAATTTTGGTTCCCACTGTGTCTGAACAAAACTCTCCACTTGACATTTTAATCTTTATGAATAAATTTACAGCCATAGAAGTGTACTGATTCCAAAAAATGCGCTATGAAAAAACTCCCTCATAATGCTGTGAAATAAAAATTGGATTGTTTTTAATTTTTGAAAAAAATTTGACAATTTTAATTGAGCGAATGAGTAAATGAAAGATAATAAAGAGTACTGTCTTCTTTGGCTTTAAAAATAGCATGATTAAAACTGTTCCCTTTTGCTGCAATAAGGATGATAGATTCTTTTAAGGATACAATAATTATTTTTAAATTGTAACTTTTTTGATCACAAAAAGAACAGAAAAAAGATATTTTTACATTTTTGTAATTTTGAATTGAATTTACTTAAATTTAGAATTGCAATGGCAGGAAAAGAACAACAAATGAGTAATAATCATCGAAGAATTAGACGAAAAGTCATTACAGGCAGCGTTTATCGATGGCCAAAAAATAACAATATACCATATGAATTTGCTTTTTCTGATGGTTCGCTTCTTTATTTGATATATATTTGAAATGATTGGAATTAATCTTCAATATATTTGTTGTGTTTCATACGTTGTGCAAATCTTTCTGCTTTTTTTTTAATTGAACTTTGAAATTTAAATTTGTTTGCAGAGACATGGCGTAATATAATACGATCAGCATTGTACTTTTGGCAACGCGAGACATGTATTCGATGGCAGGAAAATGGTCCAGGCTATGATCGAGTGGTTTTCTTCCGTGGAAGCGGGTTCATATCTTAAAATTCCACATAAATTTCTATAATTTTCAATTAATATTTTCAGTCTATCTGCAAAATTTGATATCTGATTGGTAGATAACCATTGGTATTATATAATTAAAAAGAGTATTGCAAGAAAGTGTCATCAAAGAGTAATTTAATTAACATTCCCTCTGAACTGTTTGAATTCTTCATCATACATTCTGTTAAGATGCTATTCGAACGTTGGCAGAACAGGCGGTCATCAAGAAATATCAATTGGTTATGGTTGTGAAAATGTATGCATAAACCTTTTTTTTAATCTTTTACGAAAAAAAAGTTCAAAAACTTATAACAAGAGGAATATTTCAATAGCTGTTATTCCGTCTGATTTATGTTTAGATTTCATTAACATGAAAGGTGAGCGCCCTAGCATTTTTCATAAAATAAAATAAAATAATCGCATGAAATTATTCAATTAGACAATATACTTACCAATTCCAGCTTGGTATTATTGCTCATGAAATTGGTCATTCGTTAGGTTTTTGGCACGAACAATCTCGACTAGATCGAGATCAATACATCAAATTAAAAAATCAATACATTGCTCCTGGTACCGAGGGTAATTTTATTAAACGATCCTATATGGAAATTGAAAATATGGGAGTACCATTTGACCTCGGTTCTGTGATGCATTATGGACCAAATGTATGTTTGCGTGGAACAATTTTGCATTCAATTGATCCTTTTTACACAATTTCACAAATCTCTGAACCTTCTTTTATATGAAATAATCTTCAAACCTATTCAAATTATAATGCATAAATTATTGAAACAATATATTATCTCATTTAATGATTTGTCTTGAAAAAAGAATTCAGGCATTCTCGGTTGATTCAAATCATACAACGATTGAGACGGTGGATAAAAGGTATAGTCATACGATTGGTCAAAGATACGGTCCATCGTTTATAGACGTAAAGCAGATGAACAGACTTTACTGCAATGGTAAGTTCATTTTTTCCATCTTATATGAAATACAAATTCATTAAAATGAGACAAATGAAATCGGTTTTTTTTAAACTAAGATTTAAGGGTAGGAGAAGTAGCCAATACTGTTGACCGACCACATCCATGCCTTTTTTTCGTTCGTTTTGGATTCTTTTTGTAATTTAAATGTAGCTTAGTTATTTTTTAACTTTTTATAACCGCACGATTTTACAGACATATGCGCAGCTTCGCCATTAGCATGTGCGAATGGTGGATATCCCAACCCGAACAACTGCCGATATTGTAAATGTCCAACTGGATTAGGTGGTCCAACATGTACTGATGTTCAACCAAGTATATAAATTATTTTGTTAACTGTTACCTAAAATTCCTCTCTTTAATTTCAATAGTTTTATGAAATTAAATTCCTAATTTGGAATATTTTTTTTCGAAAGAATGAAGAGATAAGAGAAAAAAGTGCTTTTGTGTTTAATTTAGGTACCTGTGGTGCAGAACTGATTGCAACAGGCATTTGGCAACAGCTCAATTATAAAGGCTCTCAAAAATGTTACTGGAAAATCAAAGTGGGTTCATTCATTCTCTTATCTGTTCGAAATAAACTTATTAGTTTCTATTTCTCCTTTCACATCAATCAATTTGATCTTAATTTAACATTAAACTGCAAAAAAAATCAAATTATTTTGTAATTTTTAGGCAAATAATGCAAGAATACGAATTAAAATTGAATCGACAAATTTTCGGTGTGAAGCAACATGTCGAGCATATGTGGAAATAAAACACAACTCCATGTTTGAGCAAACCGGATTCAGGATATGGTTTATTTTTATTTTTAAATCTTATGCAATTCTTTTTCTCTTAATCTTTGAAAAACAAGCATTATCAGTCTTTTATGTTTGAAGTTCATAAGAAGTGCGACGATTTCGTTTCACCTAACATTTATTAATGAACTGAAATTTACAATTTATGTCTTTCGATCACTGGTAATGCAATTTTTGCTGAAATTTACTCAGAATTTAAAAAATAAAAATGAACCCTGAAATATTACTTACCTTTCTCAGAAAGTTTTTTCCTTCTTTGGTTTATCTATATAGTTGCGGAAGTGATGAAGTGAGTGTGTTATCAGAGCAAGCAGAAGCTTTAGTTATTTTTGATGCTACAGAACTCGGCCAAGATGGATCATTCAGTTTAAGCTATCTCCAAGGTTAGTTCTACCATATCCAATTTAAATTAGTAAATCAATTAGTTTGCAATCATTTTCATGACTTGCATTCTACAGAAATTCAAGTAAAAATGGAGAACGAATTTTTGATACTATTTTTCAGAATATCACAATTACAGATTCCAGTAAACCGTTAATGAAATCGTCGCCATTGGAATGGGTACCGGGAAGTGAGAATCGTTTATTCCGCGGTCTTGAGATTGATAAGAATGGCTTGATAGAGAAAATTGTTTTGAATGCCATCCCAAAAATCAGAGACCCACAACAACCAGTCGCATCGATCGCATCTATTGTAACAGATTTCGCCCTAAAAAAAATTCTCGGATAATGAGCAATCTACTGAATATTTTTGTACTTGAAAATAAATTTAACAAATTCATCTAACTATTGCTCTACTGAGGCTGTCGAGTTAAATTAACATGAAAAGATGACAAGTGATATAGCAAGAAATGCGCAATGGATCTGTCAAAGGCGGTCTTATTCATTGCAATTGATTAAATGTAATGAGCTATGATCAACGATTAAAAAAAGTGAAAAAAGACTATCATTGGAATTCATAATTTTTTAGCAAATACTTCCTATATTTTAACATTTGACTTAAAAATTTTGCAAATTTATACGAATTTTTTATGATTTTAGAAGATTAGTAGGAATTTGAAAATATTCAATCGGTCATCAAGTTTACGGATAGTTTTCTGGTAGTATGATTCCTGGAAGAAATTGCAGTTTTGCTTCCGTGTTGAATTTCATTATTCTGACAAAGGATTCCGTGTGTAATTATATACGTTCAAATCCACGAAACAAAGAAATGAAAGCAATCAGAGTGCTATTTTACCAAGAGGACAAGAAACATAAGAAATAATAAGAGACAAGCGGAGTCTACTTTGTAACTTCGGTACTTTCTGTAAAGTAGCACCAATTACAGTACAAGTACTTGGGAAAAACGGAAGAAGTAATCGGGAAAAAAAGATTACAAAAGTGGTTATGCTTGAGATCATAAAGACTTGAATTTGAGAGATGAGGAAGTCATCTATGTTAAAATTTTTATTACAGAGTGGAGAGAAGAGCAAAAGTGTCACACTAACCTGCTATTATCACACCAAATTCCATCCCTCTTAGTGTAAGTGTACTTCTCGGGCTGAAATCCACCAATGACTCTTGCACAATTATCCGGAAAATTACACCCCAATATCGACTACAAATTGATCGCGTTGGGATTTTGTTATTTCGTAGCGCGTCTGCAGATTCTGGATGCGAAACTTCGTTGCCGTTTTCTCTGGGAGTATTCTTTGTTTTCTTCTTTTGTAGGATATTGATGGAGTCCTGAGGTACGTTGGGACCAATTTTCTCTAATTAGCTACCTCTCATGTACTCAGGTAGCAGTTTCTATGCATCTGATTTTTATTGGCGTATTGATTTGATCAGTTCTACAGATCAAAGTATATGCGGAAGTACGAATAATGGCACTGTCAGAAGAAGTGATCGCACGACGACTTAGAGCCGTTGATCAGAGTTCAGAATCGATTCAGACGACATCTATGTGGATATTACATCACCGCGATTTAGCTGCACAGTTTGTGAACTGTTGGACAGAAGTGTTCAGAACTGGTAAAATTCTTACTAAGTTTGTTCAAAGTGATTTTCCTTAAAACTTAAATTTACGAGTTTTTATCACTAGATTTAGGTATGCCAAATCTACTGTTTTAAGACTCTCAAGTTTATTGCTTTGAACGTTTCTCAAAATAGGGCTCAGGTTAGTGGATGAAATTATTATGAAAACAATGAATGTTATACAGTTGATCATTTCCTGTGTTTCAACAAAAAGAGGTGGTATCAGTACAAAGATTACAGGATATTTAGTTTCTATACGATGGTTCTTTGGAATTCCCCTACAGTACCAATATTCCTCTCTACGTTTATAAATATAAAATTGACTACATTAAGTCACTCCATTTTTTGCTAGAATGGAAGTTTTTTACCGATCATATTTTGATGACCACAATCCTGACTTTATAAACACTGTGTTGAGGAAAAAAACTCATCGTTAGTCTTTCCTTGATTTAAGATATAACATGTTTCATCTAATACTTCTCATTCAGTTTTATATGATAATTTCATTTTTCTGCGACCTTCGTTTAGAAAGTTTTATATTATCGTTTTTTTTTTGTTTTTACCGTTTCTTCAACTATACGTAATCTTAATGTCACCGGAGAGATTTAATTGATGTGCTGACACTAGGTTATTGTCATAAAAAATAGGAAAACTGTTACAAATTAACTTTTCTTTTGCAATTTGTGGCTTAAATATAGTGTTTGCAGACACAGGCATATTGATCTTTATTTGTTATCACTGTAAAACAGTATCAAGTCTTAATTTTGTCAACATATGAAGCATTCATATTGCTTGAAATAATGTGTCAACATATAAAGCATACTGGAATAAAAAAGCACCACTGCTTTTTTTGATTTTTGCAGTTTGTATTCTTTCAGCTGCCGATCCTTTACAAATTGCTCTGTTCTACGTAGCAAATGATGTTTGCCAAAAAGCAAAAAAAAAGGGCGATTCACATGTCCTGCTTCAAGCGTTTGCACCACACTGGGTCAATGCCATTTCGTATTCCAGGTACTTTTTCTTTGAAATAAATCTTAAATAATTTCAACTTAAAAACATTTGCAAAAAATTAATCAGATTAAAGTTTGAGTGTTTTAATCTTGCTTCAAATTCATTTTTTCTTCACTCTATTTTCTTGATATTGTAGAAGTATTAAAGCAGGTTTTCTGAACTTTTGTATACACATATTTGCTTTTTGCTAGTTTTTCTTTTTTTGAATTGATTTGTTACGGAGTGGTAAAACAAGCATATATTGTTTACCTATATCATATTTTGAAAAAGCTGGAGTTCAAGAATTAATAATCATATTATTCTGAAATTCATCTGATATCAATAATTTTCAATTTTAGAGGTAGTGAAAACGTTCAAAAAGCTGTTAGTAGAATACTTGATATATTCGAAGAGCGTCAAATTTATTCAAAGTCACAACTGGCTGACATGCGTGCTGCACAGAGTAACTCTTTTATTTTTCATTGTGCCGTAATTAAAACGTTTCAGTTTTTTGTTTACTGTTAGCAGCTGATTCCATAAAAAATATATAGACTTACGTACTTTATTTGTTCTATAAAACTTTCCAGACTATGAAACTAGAACATTCAAATTAGGTGTCATTGCCAATGTAATTAAATCCGTATGATTAATCTTTCAGTTTTTATATTTAATTTACTGCATTTTGCTTTTTGAATTTGCAAATTAATTAATTTAGATGACAGCAATGAGTTGGAAGATAATACACTAATTGATTTCGATATTGGAATTCTAATACGTGATGTTGAGGGTTATCATAAAGGAAATTTGGTTATGGAACGCGCAAGAGATTTACTTTCTAGAAGCGACTTCAATTTTAAGGATAAGATAAAGAGTCGAATGAAAGGTAGGGTAAAGTTTCAAAATATATTAGCTTTATGAACTCCTAAAGTTCATAAAGCTAATATATTTTGAATTTGTCTATTCAGTTGTTTAAGAAGTTTATGACTGCTGACACAATGTCAAATATTAATTCATAAGCCATAAGTAATATTAATTCATAAGCCATATTTTCACGCATGAAGTTAGATTAAAAATGTGTTTTAATGAAATATAAGTAAAGAAACTCTATGGTTGTTTATTTTAAAATTTTAATAAAATTGTGGTTTTTATCATTTTTTTTATATTTTACAGATCGTCGAGATGGTGAGAAATTCATGGGGGAAATTGAACAGTCTTACACAAAGCTAACAGATTTTTTCGGAGCATTAGCAAAGCATCGCAAACGCGGACAACATCTTCTGGGTGAAATTGAACGGGCCAAACGCTGCTTCACTTTGCAACTACGAGATGTTACTGTTGTGGAAGACGTATGCAGTTTATTTTTTAGAAGTATTTTTGAGAAGGAAAAGATATTAAGAGTTGAAGTACTGTAATGCTTCAACTTTTAATATTTTATCAAATTTACTTCTCTTAGATGCAGATTGCTAAATGGAAATCTTAATTAGTGTTTTAAAGTTTTTTTTAGGCTTACCAGAAATTTGGTGCTGGGATCGATGAAGTTTGTGCAGAAGTGGAAGAAATGTTAAAAACAAGTGTTTATCCAGGTGCTTCGCCTCCACATGATGCCCCTTCACCGACAGCCAATGATGATCCGTTTAGGGAGGGTGTCGAAATTGCATTCAAGCGTAAGTTCCTAGAATTTGATTGTTGCGATTTCCATACATAACCTTTTTTTTGTTCTATTAGAACATAAGAGTTGCATTCAAACTTCTATTTTGCGCATTATTTCGAATTTCAAGTCACCTTTATGTTTATTCACTCTTTCTTATATCATAATGAATACAATTGTAGAAATGAGAGGACCACAGTGCGATTCTAGTGCACCACTGCCATTACCAAAAGTAGTACCCGCCAAGGAGGAATCCGTTGTCACACCTGGTAAATATTAGTCAAATTTTTTTTGCATATCGGACTTGGAATTATGCCTGTTTCGGATCAAAGTAATGTCAATGATTGTCATCCATCCATGCAGATGTTTTGTTTTTGTTTTAAAAATTTTTCAAAGTAGTTGTTGATTAATACAAGATTTTCAATATTTGGTGATAAGAGAAACTTTAGATTCACTTCAAACGGATCAGTCATTCAGAGGTTCAGCGCATATGTTAAAAGTGATAGAAGGAATCCGAGCAAGTGAGGTAACTTCTTTATCTGGGTTTATATTTTCCGTTTATTTTAGCTCAAAAAATGCCTAGGTCGGCTAGCATATTGAATCA
>UPTC01000649.1:0-30580 GCA_900537255.1 Acanthocheilonema viteae | reverse complement strand
CCATTCGATTTACTAATTAAATTTTTATTAGAAATAAGTCTGAGATCGTTCACACTTGAGAAATCATAACTGTGGCTTAAGGATAGTTTAACTGTGGAACAGATTATCGCAAAAGGAGAATATAACGTTATTGGCGTTTAAGAGACTGATATTAAGATTATATCAGCCACACATTCCGTGATTCCCCATGGTAGAGATTAAAGAGGACCAGCTGCCATTGGGATGCTGACGTTTAGGATGCAAGGATTGTAAAATTCTTCGTAGCGATATTTTCACTAAATTCCATTACTCCTCTTAAGCAGCAGGCTTAAAACTCTTTGCAAGCTAAGAATGATGTGTTCATCAATTATTGAAATGAATGTCGCTTTGATTGGAATGACGGGTTGCGGGAAATCGGGTGAGAATTATCATTTTGTTTGTGATTCTTGCCAGGATATTTTAACTATTTATTGCAAATTAATACATTCTTGGATTTTTAGTTGATTTTGATTATTTGAGAAAAGAAAAACAAATGGCAGTGATGAGATGAAGTCTCTCATTTTCTTCATGATATATATAAATAAATTAAAAAATGAGCTTTTTATGGATTTTTAGCTATTCCTCCAATAACTTATATTTTGTACCAATAAAATTAACCTGATTTATCTTTTAAATTTCAAAATTAAGCTGATTTATCTTTTAAATTTCCAAGTTGTCTTACCTCTTCTTCAATCTGTAGATGTCAGTACTGCACTTGGCTTGATTTGCAAATATTTTTTTCATTATTATCATTGTTTACTTCGCAGCTTTGGCAGTGAAATACATAGCACGACGATTCATTGGCGAATATGATCCAAATCTTGGTTTGTTTTTGTCTTATTACTTCATACGTTTTATATATGTGAATTTAATATATCATTTATCTAGCGATGTAATTATCAACAATGAGAACACTTTGATTTTGCTGCAGATATTAGGAGGATTCACTTTTTCTACATAGCCCAAAGAATTATTCTGCTACACTTTTAAATTATAAATTATTTGAACTCATTTAAATCGTCGTCCTTAGAAGATACTTACTGTCGTCAAGATGTTTTACTCTCACAACCGATGGTTGTATGGTTGATGGATACAGTAGATGGTTCAGGACGAGATACGACGCGTTATCTTTCGTGGGCTGATGTTTACATTATCGTTAGTTGTTTCGCAAAAGAGAAATCACTATAATCTTATCAGTTTGTATTAATTTTAGGATTGCTGAAATGACAGTCATTTTTCCAATTTCTGATGTTAAAAAAAATTCTTAATCCGATTCTTTTTAATAAAGTTAAAATTTCTACTTTAACAATCTCTACTCTACTTTATTCCTGGACCGGACAAATTCAACTGAAAAAATGGATAATCCCTTTTCTTTCAGAGTTTTCTTCCTCTGAAAGATTGATTAACAGATAATTATTTCACAAAAGAAGATACTGTCGCACTTTCTGATTTTTTTATGAAATTTTCCTTGTTATAATAAGAGCCAGTATACTTTGCATGACTGCAATAGAAAATTATTTCAAATATTTTTAAAAAAGAGTTCCATTATCACTTTGAGGTATATGATATAACATCACAATTATCTCTGCAATACGCAGAATCGACAATGCAACAGATTTCAACCCATGAACATCATCTTTGCTCACGGCAGCATAAATGCTTACTTGTGGGAAATAAGACTGATCTTGAACGTTATCGGTAAGTGCTTGAAAAGTGTTCTGCAAAAATGAATTTTGCTGTATGACCTTGCTAGGAAATGGTAAAATATATGAGGTATCTGACAGGATTTATTTCCTTTTAAGATAAAGCTTTAAATTTTTAGATTCTTGAGTTTCTTAAGCTCAAAATTTCAATGCTAGAAATTTTCCTAAACCATGATTTTCCTTCACAACATTATTCCTTATCAGAAAAAGTTACAAGAGTAAACTTTTTCTTGCAGTTTTTTGAGAAAATCTAGTTTTTTTCAAGTTTGTTAGGGAAATCAAACTTCAACTATCGATAATCACATGAAGTGAATGAGAATTTTATTTTTATCAAAAAAACCCAAAGAAACAAACTAGCAAAGTACAATAGTGTAAAAGGATTTACTTAATTTTAACATTTATACAGAATATTTCTCTATTGAAGACTAAAATTTCATTTCTAGTCAGGTGAGTGAATCAGATGGTGAAAAGTTAGCAAAACGATTTGGTGTGATGTTTGGTGAGATCTCAGCTATAGATGAATGGGAACGAGTTGCTGCACTTTTCAGACGTCCAATTACTGTGGTCTTAACTGATCGATCCAAAAGACGTAGTCCCTCTCCACGACTTTGTTCTTCTGATTCTGAAATTGCTTCTTCAAGTAAGTCTATTTCAAATATCACTTAATGCAAACATCAATTTTGAGCATACATTTCGGAGGAAGGAAAGGGAGGAATACTAATGGTTTAGTTGAATCAAAAATGTACAGAAATATCCTCGAAAGCCTTGTTGCATGACAGGAACAAGCGTCAGAAATCTAAAAAAATTGCTTAATGAACAAGTCTATCAAAACTTTGATATATCTTTCAATGGACTTACGTACAAATGGTTTTCCTTGAACGATCAATTGAAGAACGGTACAATACTCTTGCGGATCTATTATTGGCTCTGTTTTTTTGGCGCATTTATTCAGAAAATTTAATTTGTGCAACTTTTTGCCACTTATAATATTTCTGGTGATTTTATTTTTTTTTATCAAATATTTTCATAATGATACAAAATAAAATGTTGCGTGATAATTTTTGTTGCAATATTTCATGGGGCTATAAAATGGTGTTTGAGAGTGTGATTTGAGAGTGAGAGAGTGCAGTTATGTAACTCACTGTCTAATGATAAAGGTGATCGATGAAATGATAATCTGTTTTTCATAAAGTGGCTCTATTCCATTTCTTTTAAATTGCTTTCAGTGAACAAAAATGCATTTTCAATGAAGAGTTCCGGTCGTTGCAGTACATTCGGCCTTCGTTCGAAAAGTCCGAAAAGTGTTGACATGGTCAAAATGCCTTCATCAAAGAAAAGTGGTCACAAGTTGTTAAAACTTTTCCATAACTGACATTGTTTGCTATCGTTCCTCCATATGATAAATGATTTTGGGAAGATTTTTATCCTTCTGAATTGTTTTTTAATGATAGAAAGAATCGACCAAATCATCACACATCAAAACTTTTACATTATTATCGAATTTTTGGATTTTTTTTCCTACCTTAATATTCCAATGTTTTCCCAAATAGAATGCGATGAAATTACCAGAAATCAAAATAATTCTCGACAATTAGTTGAAGATATATTTCTCCCGTAAATGAAATTTCAGCATAAAACATATCTGTCAGAAATGTTAACCAGCACGGCACACATGACACATTCCTCTTATACTTTTTCAGTTGGTAGTATATAAAAGGTATCTTTTGTGAAGTTTATTTTATACTTGATGAAACTAAAGCTACATTTACTGTTTACTGCATGCATTTACGGTAAAACGTGAGAATTCCTAGAAGCAGTTGCTATAAAAATTATTCAGAATTGACAGGCAAAGTTTACCTTTGTCAATTTTGATATCGAAGTGGAGAGAAAGAGGAAGTAACTTTGGGATAAGAAGATAATTAAAGGTAAAAGATTTCATTTTGCTTGATTCTGCACTTTCTGCTCCTCTCGAACAGACTGATGTGAATGTGAGGGTGGAAGCTCCTGGGAGTAAGAGAAAAAAGATGGTGATGACTCATTCGGGAGCGTGAGGTCATTATGAAAATGCACGGATCGACCGTACTTATTACTCAGTGCAGAAAGTGTTAAATCAGTTGTTAAGCCTTCCTAAAGCCTACTGATATTCCGAAAGTTTTACAAGTCCTCATCTAATAGCTTAAATTGCTTCGCTGAGCATGGATAGTGTTCATGATGCTTATTGTTATGTGTTACACAATCTCTGTTTATCTCTTATCTCTTCATTTTCATTATTTTTTGCTTTCTATTGATTCCTAGCTGTCATACGAAGTTAACTTAAAGAGAGGAGGTGATATTTATTTTTTAGCGCTTCCCTCATTTTGTGTCATGGAAATTTCTTAACCTGTTAAGAGTGAAATCTTTGTTTTTAATTGATCTCTGCAACTTATGTAACGTACGTGCAGCACATAGCAAGTAATGCATGTTCCTCCTTTTCACAGATAATGAAATACAAATCTCATTTGGTATTTTTCTAATTTATTTCAGAACTCTGATGCAATCCTTCTTTTTCTTAATATTCTTACTTGACCTCTTTCTCTTTTTCTCACCGTATCTCTCAAGCTTTGGAGTCCTTTTTAGCAGAATATCAAAGTATACATTTTAGCAGATAATGAACTGCTAAAATTTTGGAGACTATTCACTAAATAATTCAAAGCTGCCGTATATTTATATTTAAAAATATTTAAAGCTGCCGTATGCGTAATGTTCTCAAAAATTCAATTTCTCACGATCTGACGTAGATATCAATTTTTCTTTCATCTAAACTTCTAAATGGAGCGCAGAGTGTTGAAAGATGATGAAATAATTATACATAATAAGATTACGTAAACATACAACGTATTTTGCATATACAATTTGTAATAAATTGTTAGCAAAGTGGTGGAATTATAGTGTAAACATAAATGCAAGATGACGACAAATCGTAATATCAATGAACTGTATTGTGAAGCGTGTGCCTGTATGGAACAAGGCCTTTGCTACGATGAAATCGATGATATCGTTAGTTTTGCGTATTTGTGTTTACAGGTATTGCTTGATCAAGGAAGAACTGATGATTGTCGTCCAAAAATTGTTCACTTTTAAAAGAGATGGGTTTCAGGAAAATGCATTGGCATTTTATGATCGAAGTTTGCTGCTTATAAAAGAAGCGGCGAAGGAAAAAAATTATAAAAAAAGCGATATGTACAAAGTGGTGATGGAAGTTAAGAATCGCGTGGAAGCAAGGATAAAAGATTTGAAGGCGAGTAAGAAAAAAAAACAAGTCAAAGATGAAACATTGGATGTTAAAAAAATGAAAATGGAAAATGAAGAGGTCATTCTTTGAGTGATTATTTTCGATTTTGAAAACTACACTGTAATCTTTTTTAACTACTCTTTAGAAAGATAAAAATTCTTAAGCAAGTAAACAGAGTTCAATCAAATTTTAGTTTTAGAACAAAAAGGAGCTAAAAAAGCAGATCGAATCAATGCACACAGTAGAGGCAGATTTGGTATACTACATACCAGATGGTGTGCAGCTTTTTATCATTGAGGTAAGTTAAAATTTTTATTACCTTTTATAAGCTTGTTAGGAGATGATTATTGTTTTTAGAAATTTGCATGAAGTATAACATGTATTTTAAATAAACCCTTCAAGATTTCCGGAAAGCCTAAAAATTCCGGCTCTTTCACTTTCAGAATGAAAGCACTTCAACTCCGACTGCTCCTTCTTCTCTAGAAATTTTTCGGTTTTCTTCAAACCAAGAAAGGCCAGAATTTAATCATGTGGAAGCATTTATACAGATATGTTTTACTATCAATTGTGATAAATTATAAATCAAAAGGATGTTTATTATCCTCCAAATTAAATTGTAAATTCTTGTTTTTGTTTTGACTTTTTAACTTCTATGCTGAAAATTTTACTAGGTTCAATGATTAGGTTCCAATTTTAAACTTTACTTTTTTATGCTGATGCAAAATATGAGACGTACAAGATAGTTTAAGCCGGCAAGGCACCTTACATTTCAATTTTTTGGTTTCATTAATTTCGAACGGCAGACAGGTTTGCTTGAAATCAAAAAAACAAGCATCCATTAATTACAGAAATTGTTCGATCATTCAGCATGAATTGCTTAACAATTATAATTGCTTCTTGTATGATTTCAGGTTGGTCCGTGGTCATATCCATTGGTTCGTGGAAAGACACCAGTTCTCAAAAATGATTTTGGCGCATATATTGTGTCGAATCCAACTCCAGAACATCCAGGTAATTCCTTAGATTTGTAGTAGAATTTAATTTTCTTGAATTTCTTTTAAATTTTGAAATGTATAGATTTTATTTAATTATAATACTAATATTTGATATGTTGCAGATATGTTTGTTGGGATTCTTTTGCCTGAAAATCTGGACAAGAAAGATGAAGAGGATTTCTATTCGATTTTGAAACATCACACCGAGATACGAACCCAAGAACTGTCTCACCAAATGAGTAAAGAAGAAAAGGAACATCTTAGTCAGAAAATTGGCGATTTTTTGATGAGAGGTTATTTTTCCTTCATTTACGGGATTATTGTTTTTTCAGAAAATTTTCGGAACATATTAGTTTGAATAAAATGTTTGAAATCTTAAGAACTGATTGACTGTTAAAATGCTATTTTAACAAAATTTCATGCAGGTGGTGATTATTTGGCAACAAATATAAACCATGTTGCTCAGAAAACATCCAAAATCGTGTCTGATAAATCGTCACAAATTCGCTCTTCACTTGCACAAGACCAAGAACCTATGCAAATAAATCCTGGCATCAGATTCGGTATACATTATGTCCACAAGGGCAGCAAAATGGTCGCGAAGTGCACAAGATATCTATGTAAATTCTCCATTTCCTTCGGTTCTTAAAAGCATGCAGAGTTATTAGCTAAATAATTAACATATCTCCTAAAAGGAGAAATTGGAGCTTCTCCTTTTGGAAATGAAAATTTTGCAAGTGACAACCTTTCATTAGTCGTTTGAAAATTTGCATGACGGATAAAATCTGGATTTGTAGATTCTAAAAATCTGAATTAGATGTCAGAGTAATCAATTTTTCACAACTTTTCATTTGTTTGTAATTTGTAATCATTTTTATGTTAGAAAAATAAGGAAGGAGAATAGTTGGCAAGTAATGTTCCACATTTGGTCGATTTTTTTCTAATTTAACTCTGATGCCAGCTTTATTTTCTAATTTTTTAAAAAATATAACTCTCATCTGTTTTAGTAGATAAAATTGGTGATATGGGTATATCAATTGGGAAAGCTTTAGCATCTGGTGCAGAGAAACATCTCGGTGATAAAGAGAGTGGTATTGTTCATGGTACGGTTTATGTATTAGGAAGTGGCATCACCAGTGCAAGCACTATTTGGATTGCTCTTGAAAATGCCTCTAAGACAATGGCTAAAAATATTGCTGATGAAACAGTAGATACTGTGAGACATAAGTAAGCTTACATTCAAATCACATTAATTTTTGATCATTGAAAATGTGTGAATTTCTGGAATTGTATGTTAAGTAAACTTGTTGAAAAGGCTTATCGATGAAAAAAAATGCCTCTAAGACCTATTGAAATTAATAACTTCTTAGTTTATTCCAACTTTATCTAAAGTTGAATTTTCAGGTGGGGTAATCAGGCTTCAATAACAGCACATGAAGCACTATACGCAACCGGTCATACTTCTCTGGCTGCTTTGCAGCTTTGGGATCTTGGCCCACGATCTATTGCTGGTCGTGCAGCTCGTAAAGCAGGCACGCAATTTGTTACTGATTTATATAAGAAATCGACCACACAAATGGAAGATACAGAGAAGAAAAGCGGTCAGGACTAATTCAAGATTTTTAAACAAGTTTAGTAACAACCGAAGGGATCATTTCCGAGTCTTTTTTTTCTTTTTGCTGGTCTTTTTTTAAATTTCTGCAAAAGCAATTCTTAACTGTGATACATTGTTCTTGATTTACTATTTGCCTCAAATCATTGCCCTTTCCACTGATTATTTTTACAAGGTATAAAAATACCTTATCCCTTGGATTCTAAAAAGCTTGTTCAATAATTTTTTTGAATTTAATAGTCTCTTGTCAGGCAAAGATTGTTATAAGGATTTATTCTTTGCAGGAAATTAGGAGATATTTTATATGACAATAGAGAGAGAATTTCTTTCCTTGATTGTTGACGATTGAAGTAGTCGCTTACTAGTTTGAATATAAGTTGATTGAATGTAGACTGTTTGTTGATGTGGATGGAAAAAAATTGATTTGATAACACAAATACAAAACTAAATACAACCATAATCATATAAGACATTGTTTCTATAAATCACTAGTTAACATTTTTAAGCACTCGTAAACACTAACGTAAATCATTTAATCGACAATTTTAAATAATAATTACCTATATATAATCTACACAAATATTTTGATGATTTTAGCATTTTTATGCTATGGATAATTTCGGTTTTCCGACACTTCTGATAGATTTCATTTTATAATTTCATCTTAGGAAGTAGGGTTTCTCACTTCACCTCTTTTTGTGGATGAAAAATTTTATATTTTCCGTAGGAATAGCAGTAATTTCCTTTCCTATGATTTTTCTTCTTCTTGGATTTGAAATTAATTAAAGACTTGATTAATTCAAATTTCAACTTAACAACTAATTATCACTGTAAATAATATAAAGACACTCATACCCATAATCATTTTTTAACATTTCACGGTTCCTGACAATTCTTCGATTAAATTTGTAGCTAGATCAATCTGTTTTCCAATTCTCTAATAATCCTTCTCCTTTTTGGTTGAATTCATGCCAAAATTTTGATTTTAGTTCTTTAGTATTTCTTGACTTCGGACTATTTCAAACTTTTTATATAATCATTAGTTTATAGTTTTCGTTGCATCCCAAAAAACGATGCCTGTATGAGTTATACATTTTCCACTTTGTGTTGCGCAATATCAGGTATTATCGAAATGATATGCTAACCTCTCACCATTGTAAATTTCACGTTTCGTTGTCGTTGATTAACGTCATGTTCCCAACCAATCATATGAATATTGAATTTATTAGTAATCATCTACTTGTTGGGAGTGATTTGTTTCAATTTAATGTCTTTTAATTCCTTGTAATTATTTAATTCTTTACAAATACGAAAAAAGATTGATTCAGTAGTTATTTCATCAATGTTATAACGAGAATCTAAAAAGGCTTTAGTGCATACCGTTCGCATAATATTGCTACATTTTATCGCAGGATTCGTATATGATTTCTAGTCTATATCGTAACTTTTTTTTGAGATGAAAATGTCTTCATTGAATTCTTCACAATTCTATTTTCTTGGTATATTTAACGAAATTCCCGAAATTTATTTACATTTCTTTTTAAAAATAATAAAACATCTATTCTGCTAATTGTAATCGTCATTCGTAAATCGATTGTTCTGAATTGAAATCGGTTACATACTTTTTGCTGTTAATTTTATGAATTTAAGAATCCTGGCGGTTGTTTTTAGTAATCTTGACCATTTATTAAAACGATTTTCGTTAATAAATTTTATTTTTTGGATTGAAATTTGAACTCTGTATTTTTAAGTTCGAGTTTTGTCGCAAACTGAACAGTTCTTACTGCGATGAGTATTGCTAATAATTTCAATCGAAGGATTGTCATATCTTTTACCGGGACAATATGTAATTTAGTGAAGACCAAAAAAATTTCTTTTATTTGATCTTCCAAATACGCAACTGCTGCGTAAGCTATATTTGATGCATCACTAAAAACGTGAATTTGCGTTTCAGTTGAGAAGGTTGTTGTGGATTTCGATAATTCCTTTACGATTTTTGGCCATTCATTAATGAGTGTACACGGATATTTCTCACCTTCTTTTATGGCTTGGTCTATTCTTTCTCCATACGTTTTGAATGAATAATCTGAATTGTATCATTATAGGGACGAGAAATTCTAACGAATCGTGTTGAGAGATGAAAAATTATAAAGTAAACCTCTTAATTCTTTTCCGATCCATATATTAGTATTAATTGCATGATGTCTTTACTATGATACCAATTAATTCCTAGAATTTTCTTATTTTGACTTACATCTGCTCACATCTTTACTAGAATAATTTCATTTTTAAATCTGCTGTTGTGGAGATCTTTGCAATAGAGACATGAAAGTTTCTTTTTGTTGCATGACCTATTTAAAGATATTTTGCACTGCACTGATTTCTCTCAGACACTCTGTTCGTTGTTTGAGCCAGGATGAACGTGACACTGGTTATCCCAATGGTCTTTATTACAAAAAGTTAACATTGCTGAAGTGAGAAATATACGATCGGTTAATATCTTAGAAAATGATAATGGCCATTCTTGCCATTTGATTTCAGTTAGTCTATAAGAATATATGTGATACGAAAATTATAAAATCACATTTTAACTGATTACATAAATTGTAAAAATGGTGAGATTAGGATGTTTTTGATGGCCATTATATTCTCCTTTCACATTGAAGGCATTAATTATCTGTTATATAAATATAAAGACAATTATTAATGTTCGGTTCGGTAATGTTATAAAATGTAACTTTCAGGATCAAATGCAATAAAAAATAAAATTATTTAACAGTTCTGATATCGCAATTTCTGTAAATAGCTCATAGCTTATACCTTTCATAACAAGCGCAGTGATTTATATGTAGTCATAAACTTTGACAAGATACAAAAAAAATGAAACTCCTAGTTGGTCTCGAAAATTTTTCTATTTCTTAACAATTTTGGAAATGTATTGAAAAAATTAATAAAGGATGTATTTTCTTGTTGATATAACTTTAAAAGAGAGAGTTAACATTGTTAAGTTTTATATTAATATTTTTAATTGAATATCACTGAAAGTTATAAGAGTATATTCGCAAACTTCTTTGTTTAATTGGGGAGCCAATTGGGCCATTTAACACATCAAAATATACACAAGGTCAAGTGTGTACGAAGAAAAAAAAGTACAGCATTTCTCAGAAGAACTGGCTATATGGCTCGGAAATATAATTTTAGAATTGAGTAGGAATGGTTGAAGAATTTCAGAAATACTTAAAATTTCATAAACTTTGATTTTTTTTTACTTTCCAAGACACTGTACAACATATTTGACTTATTACTATCGATAAAAACGGTTTAACGATTTTTAGAATTCTATTTGTAGAAAAAGGATATTTCAGAGGAAGGAATTGCAATAATGTATTGCTTAAACGAATAATAAAGAATTAAGATAAAGGCTTCTTGTTTTATACAATTTTAATTTCAACGCATGAAATTTGTTCTCTTCTTTTGCATTCATGATGATAATATAGAACATCTTATTAAAATGGAGGTATTGAAGTTGGAATAATTAATTATACGTTAGTCACAATTAATAAATATATTTCTAATGATGACTCATCTATTGAAAGTTTCAATTGATAACTACTACTGAAAATGAAACAGTTGAAAAAAAGCTTAGTTTTTTCTGTCTCAAATCAAAATATTTTTGTTCCTTTTCTTGAATTTACTTCTTTTTTCTACATATTCAGTAATTATATCATATGAGATTCAATTTTATTTAAGATTCACTTCGATTCACTTTTAAGAAAAAAGTCCAGCAACAAGTAACAGAAAAAGTTGAAATTATCATCATTACAGTATGTAGTTGTACTACCATCGGAGATACAGTAGTAATCAAGCCTACTGCAACAATCGAGCCATTGTTTTGAATTTATTTTCAATGATTTCCACTCTTGCTTCTAATCTCATGCAGTCTTTTTTCAATTCACGATTATCCTTTTTCAGTTGAGCATTTTGGTGCCTTAATTGTTCAATTTCCCACTCCAATTCATCTCGTGCCATATTCGTTGCCCTATAATAATCATCCATGTGATAAATTGATTTCATGAAAATTTTCAATATATTTTACATTGGAAATCACTTCAAAAAGCAATTGTTTATGGATTCGGGAAAATGATCGAATAGTATGATATTATCAAGTATAGATTGATAGGATACATATGCTTTGTTACCTGTGGTATGCCGATCATAAAACACATCTGTCCGACTTACATCAGCAGTAGTCATTTGTGATTTCAAATTCCAATCAGTCCTGGGGAAGTTTTCTTTTTCTCTTACGCTGATCCCAGTTTCGGAATAAATGAGTTTATTCATTCAAAGGAAAAAAATGGACAGTGGTCATTCATGTCATAAGCAGTGATGAGAAGGAAGAGAAAGAATGCACTGTTCTATTATTTCTAATATTATTCATCTTTTTGACACTCTCTGTCTTTGAATCTATACATCTATAACTGAGCCTATTGACAGGTGGCAATAAATCTTTCATGTTACTTTTCCGGCTTATAAAATTTGTTCCTTCTTTAAATGAATATAGGAAATCTTTTAAAAAAAAAACTAAATTTCCTTCCTATTCAAAATTAATTACTCAGTTTTTACATACCTACAATTCGTTGTTAATTCACTGACTAATAAATCTGACGAATTCAGCAACGATTGCCAAAAAAGGAATATCGGAAGATCTCCTCTATTTTCAAGTTTGTCAATAACCATTCACAGACTCTGATGGAAAACTCTTTTTTCTTAAAGTTTTCACATAGGAAATTTATTTAAATGGAAAATTGTTAATGTCTACGAACAAGCATTTCCAAAAGACAAACTTTTCAAGTTTATTAACGGTTGAATCGATCATAAAACTGTCTATTCTCTGAATGGATTGCAAGGCCTTCAATCTGATCACTTCACCCAGTTTCTCCTCCATTAATGCTGCCAAATTGAATTTGTAATGTAGTTGCGCACGCCTTGCCAGTTCAGCTACTGGCTTCCAGTTGATTATCATCTTAAAAAAAAAGTAATTTAAAAATATATCAATGATTCAATAAGGTTTCCGATCAAATCATTGCTTTTTAAAATATCTAAAGGTTATTCTGTTAACTACGTTACTCATTAATGAAAAGGATGAATAAGCAAAAGCCGTTCGTAAACTTTTAAATTACATCAGTTCTATAATCTATCACTTCTGGAAGGTTCATCCTTTTCAAATAAATTTTTATGAATGATAACTAACTTACATCTTGTTTACCTTCCATCATTTCTTTTGCTTTCTCCACAATATTAAAGGTTTGGTCGAGTAATTCACCGTATGGAAAGCAACAAACACCTCAAATATATGCTTATCATAACAGTATTGTATAGGCTACATTCCTGCTGTATCGATCAATAACTAGTACAACAAGAATTCTCAGGAAAGGAAATAATAGAAAGAAACCTTCATCCATAGCTGGACGTAATATATCGACAGGATTCAGAATGTGCACTTGTACACTAGTCAAAGTGGACAGTACGTCATGGAGATCGGGTTCGGAATGTACACGTCGTTGACAATCCGTTAATAATTTATCCGCTTTTTTAATTAGCTCATGATAACCACTATTTAATGCTTGTCCACATAGTTCATCCCAATGTGGATGAACTTGTCTCAATTCGCCTAACTAAAATTTTCGGCATTAAATTCATCTTATATAACCCAAATTCAAAATTATTTTTTTTCAATTAATACAAATTCGAATTTATTTAATGTTTTTTTCCAGGGCTAGTTTTATCCTAAAAAACAATTAATCAATTGAGAGGTAACAATAATTAGAAAAGTTAAATTTCTTTGATTTGATATCCATTTTAAAATTTGAAATTCGTATAGTTGAAGCTGACCATGGAAATTTTAATTAGCTGCATATTGTACAACAAACACTCATCCGTCCCTCCGACCATTTTGAAAATTATTTAATGGATAAGATTAATTTCAATTCAAGTGATATTTGAATGTAATTTTGGAACTTATTCCAAGACTTTAAATATATCCTTCGTTAGAAAGTTAGGCTCATTAAGTTTATATTTGCGTCTTACGCAACTTATAAATATTTATGACGAAATTCATCTTACCTCTTTGTAAGAAAATTTTTTAAGAACCAACTGAAGTACTTGTACTGATGGCATTTCTTCATCAGCAAACCTTCGTATTAATGAAATATCATCCCTGGAAGGAAGCCTGAAAACTTACAAATTGCCACAAATTTATTGTTATCTCAAAATTAAAAGTAACATCAGTGAGTTTAGGTTTAAATTTCAATTGTGAATATTAACTTCCTTTCCTAATGAATATTTTACTACATTCGGGATTGCTTTTCAAACTTTGATAAATAAGTATACAAAACTTCATTCCTATAAGTAAGTAATAGTTTCAATATTGATAAGTACTTCATTTATCGCAGATGACGTGGTTTTAATTAAATCTAAAAAATGTTTGTAAATTTATTGGGGATGCAGGCGTGAAAGCTAATAACCTGAAATGTTAAAAATTCCCTATGTATTTATTGATCTGTTTAAATGCAATAATTCAAAATATGCTAACAGCTGTCGTCAATTTATTTTCATTTCATTCAGGAAAAGTAAGGAACTCATTTTGAATGCCACTTTTTGCCATCATAGAGCATTAGAAAAAAGCAATGCTTAGAGGAAGTCAAAAGCAATGTACAATTCTGGTCGATCAAACATATGTAAATTTAAAGTGAGGGATGAATATATCTTCGACACATTTCATAGATTTATGAGAGAAGATTTAGATGAAGTCTTGCTTCGAGAAAAAAAAAGATACTTATAGCATATTTATTTAACAATGTCTATAATTTTTTAATTTTTCGCTTCAATTTTATTGGGATGTTATTTATCTGAGTTCAAATTTCAGCACTGATGAGTGAGAAATTTGAGATGAACCTATGAAAGATGGATATCACAAAAAGAATAAGAAATTGAAAGTATTGAAATTACTTGAAAAATTTTGTATTTTATTCGAAAATAATTCAACTACAAACAATTGCCAATAATCATCGGAGCTGCTGAATAGTATATCGGTTCTCTTTCATTTTCATCTTTAATTTTTTAATAAATTAGGAAAAAAAGCTAACGGAGAACAAGTTGTAAAAAATCTTCCAAATAGTTTTTCACTATTTTCTCATTTCCTTTAAAATAATGCATTACTGTTTAACTATTTGTTTAATTCTTTCCCGAAAAAATAAAACATTTTTGTTAATTTCATTTTATTATGGAATATCACCGCCTCTCTTACATTTAGAAATAGAATATATTTAATGTTAGCTGTAACTGCTAATATTAAGCCTTGAGCTTAATGATTTTTGGAGATTCCATTTGATTTCTGGGAAGAGAATGAAGTAAGAAATAACTCTAAATGCTAGTCATTTCCTGTTACTGTTTTTTAGTTAGCTTTAAAAAACAGAAAAAAATAGAAGGAAAAAATTTACTTTATTATAAATGAAATCGTTTTGCTTGTCAAAATCGGAGAAAATGAGCTTCATCTATCAATAATATATTTATCAATATTCTTTTATCACTAAAGAATACTCAATTTTATTTCTTTTCTTCAAAGGTAAATGGAAAATTGATTACCTCTGTAGACTATCGGGATCATTAGACAAGAGACTTCTCGGAAATGTTGAACTGATGTGTGTTGGCACAGAACGTCTCATTGGAATCAACGAATCTCGTCCATTTATGGAACAACGATTTGGCATACTATGACCATTAGTTAATTTGGCACCATCATATCTGTCCCAATCTTCTGATCTTTCTTTCTCCTCTTCTTCCACGATTTTTCCCACTTTTTTATTCATTTCATATTTGTTATTGAGACATTTTGTGAATGATGGTGGCAGATCGTTGTGATATATCGGTGTGTTGCCTATGACAGATGTAATGCTAACAGTAGCGCTATCGGAATTACTAATGTCATCATTATTAGTTGTTTTTAGGTTTGTTTTAGATGTCGACATCGATGTTGCAAATTCAGTACTATTCATTGATTCGGTTTGTTTCATCATTGATTCCTGTTTAGCCAATTCATTCCCTTTTGCATATTTTGATGATTTTTCTGTATCTGAATCAACAAGTGAAATTCCTGAATCAGCAGAACCATCACCATTTACATAATTTTTACCATTCATATTGTTTATTAATGAATTTCGTCCTCTCGAAATTACCGTTTTCTTATTGTTAACAGAATTATCATTTCCGGTTTTCGTATCTTCATCTGTAACTGGATGTGTTGTTGATGGTACTGTTGTTGGTATTGCTGCAGCAGGTTTTTTACGAACAATTTTTTGTCCGTTACTATTTTTGATCGTCTTCATTGCAGTTGCTTTTCCATTAACTTCTGTATCAATAATGCTTTTGTCCACCAATGATTTCTTTACAATTTTTTTGTTTGTTTTCGGTTTTGGTAATATTTGCGGTGTTGATATTTGCTTCAGTTCAGTTAACCATAAAATGATAGATTCGGCATAATTTTTGATTGGTTTCGTTTGTGCATGCAATGTATGGAAGTGAATGGTACTCGATTGCAGTTCCATAACTAGAAAACACCAATTAACACCAAGTTTCTCGTTGAAAACTTTTTGTAATGGTGTTCTCCAATTATCACCATCTTCAAGTACCAAATGTAAATATTCGCTAGCAAGTCCATCTGTGACAACCATCCCCTCCTGAAATTCAACAGATTATAAATTAAAACAGAAAATCTCTTCTTAGAAAATTTCTTTTATATCATCATTAACAACCAAACGAAAATCCGCTTGTATGGAAATGTCCCTGACGTGCAGAAATTTGTTCTTTAACATTTCTATTTCAAAGAAATCTGTTTCATTTGAATTTCATTATGATATTTCATCTATCATTCATCATTTTTTTCCATAATTCATTCTTATTTGCTTCTAAAAATCTTTTCTTCAAATTTTGAATTTAAAGTAGTTAACACGTTCGTTATTTGTACGGTTAGAAACAATATTTGTGAAGCCTGAAATATCGCGGGATGTTCCTCATTGGGAAGTTTGTTCTTTAACATTTCTATTTTAGGCAAAATATAAACAAACAAAATGTCTGTAAGCAAAATGTAAACAAAGGATAGCTTTACTTTTATTATAAATTACTTGAAATAGAATTAGTTTGTGTGTTGATACTTGTTGAAATTCGAGAAATGACATAATATTTCTATAAAAAAAGTTTACAAAATATAAACAGCTAGTCACTCAGATTTATTAACGGGGATTGCTAAAGATGAAATTCTTAAATTGCTTTACGAGAGCTATAAAAATTATGGAGTAACTGAAATTCAGTTGCACAGTTGTTATCTCACACATAGGGAGCTTAGGACATTACATATACTATAAAAAGGCATCAAAGTGTGAAATCTTTTCGGGCCATTTTACAAATTTCAACAATATTAAGAACGTATCGAAAGTTTTTTTTTTTAAATTTCACAATATGCAGCTCAAAATTCCCAAGCTTTGAATAGCAAGCCGTATTTTTCAAAGATATTTTTTAAATAATATTTCAGTGAAAAATAAATTATTTATGAGTAAGCTAGAAATTATCTTTTTTGTTTGAAATTTCCAGCAAATGCATTTGAAGATATTTTTAATCATCATTTGACAGGTCTATTTTTGTTTGTTCCGAAAAAAGATTACATCTTTCTGATGTTCTGCATTTGGATGACTCATTCGATGGATTTTCCTCCAAAATTTCATTGAAAACAGTCTCTCAATCAAACGACAAATAATTTTTAAGTAGCGAAATCTTACCGATATGACAGAAATTTGATGAAAATCCTTCGGTAGTACGGAGCCTAAGGGTAGCAAATGAACTTTTTTGCCTAATGCATGGAATGCAAAGTTAAATGGCGGTTCGGTGAGTTCGGGTGACATTTCCACGCTGCATTCGGCGCTTTGAAACTCTTCACAAATCGCATTTTGTATATCTGAAAAACAATAAACGACAATTTCCATATCAAATTATTTGAAAAACTTTTTTCTAAGAGCTACAATTTCAATATCAAATTTCAATTCATCAATGTTGATTAATCCAGATTCTTCCAGATATATGTAGATAATATGAAAAACCAAAACGGAAATATGAGTATAAAACTTTTGTATTGTTTTTTTTTTTTTTGCATAATTTATTTCCGAACTTTTTTCACTAAAATCTCTTTTTTATATCAAAATATCAAAATGGAGTAAATTTTCTAATGATTTCTTCAATTCAATAACTTTCTGTTAACAAATGAAACCACTCATCTATAGAAGATACTTCAAAAACAATCCTAAAAAAACCTTTAACAATAAGCAAAAGAAAAAACCAAAGTTGTTGCAGCGAATTCAATATCTAAAAGTAATAAAATTAATCGAAAAATAGTTTATGTATATGATATGTCTCTTTATAATCTGATAATACAACAAATTTGAGAACAATCTACAGAAAAACCTCGAAAAAAATTTTAAGAAGAAAAATTTGAACCGTTTATAAAAAGATTTAAATAGCTCTTAATTGATTTAAGAAAGGAACGGCATCGTAAGTTATGTAAATGTATTTAACTAATAGTTTTTTCCGCATCATAGATAATTCAGCAGATAACATTAAAAAAAAATGGAATTTGTAAAAGCTAAAATAAAATTTGCCATAATTTCAAAGTGTTTTATTTTAATGGCATTACTTTCAGGATGTGATAAATTTGAAAAAGAGATTTAGTTTTCAAAAGTTATAAATATTCAGTGTGAAAGCAAAGTTTGTAATGTCATAAAAAAGTAGCTCTGATCCAATAAAGATAAGTTAACAGTGAATACACTCACAGTCAGAAATAAAAAATTATCCCTCTCGTACGAATTTGTAATACTCCTACTCTCAAAAATCAAGAATAGACAAAAGATGGAATTTTCTTGCACCTATAGTATATTGAAAATGTAAGAGATAGTAGTGAAAGAAATATAAGTTAAATTATAAATTATACATTAAAATAAATATTATATAATCTGACGAATCAAATACTCCTTAATAAGATATTATTAAAAGCAATTTGAATACAAGCAGGATGAAGATTGGAAATTTAATTCTAAGGTCAATTTAATAGTTTTATTAGATATTCTATCCACAAATTTAACAGCGAATTTGTCATGAAATTTTTTCATATGTTTGTACGTCGGGAATCCAAAGACAAAACCATCGCAGTCCAACGTGAGAGATTTAAAGAAAGATTTTATAATAAGACAGGTCATTATGTTAAGAGCATAAATACTGAAAATATTAACGTTAAAAAAAGATGAGATTTTTTTGCTATTAATTTGATCTATACAAGTTTTCTTCTTTCTAAGTGATTAAAGATTATCTTTTTGTTCATTTTACTTAAATTTAATGACCTTGAAATGCATTAGACATGTTCTTACATCATGTAAAAATGAATATCAAACGTTTTTAACAATAAACAGTTCTTGAATTTATTCAAAGGGAAAATTTATCAGAAAAAAGGTAAAATAAATAAAAACATTACAATGATTAAGGTAAGAGGACTTCAATACTGTCAATATTGGAAGCTTAATTAAATTAATTCATTACGGAACTTTTTAAAAAATTGTGGAAAAAATTGAAAGAAGAATTGTCATTATACATTCATAATCATATAATGATCATACTTCGGCTTTAATTGATTATAAACTCGTCGTACCTCTTGCAAATTTATTGATATCAACCTCATCTTACTCTCACAACTTAACAGTTTTTAATTTCATTCAATCCTTCAAAGTTTTACCTTTGCTGAGTAAACGAATATTATTTAAAAAAATTCAGAAGGCATTTTTTAATGACGAAGAAAAATGCGCCAAATGAATGAATGAGCGATGGATCTATTCGGCATTTGTTTGCTAGTCTTAATGAAATAGACTTTTATCAAGAAATAGAATAATATTTAATACCTGGAAGATAGGCATGGAGTAAAGGAATCGATTCTTCCATTCCTTTACATTGGTCCATTCCGATTCCTGACCCGAATACAAATATTGGTATGAAAGAAGTAATTCTTCCTTCTCCTTCTCCTTCTCCTTCCTTCGACTAACTAATGGGAGGAAAAGAATGATCGGAGAGAAGAGCGGATGACGACGATTTGTCCGATTACACTCGATCTGCTACTGCTCTGTTTGCTATTGCTTCTGCAACAGTGCAGTATGCACATCATTCTCTTGCCTGAAATGCAAGCTAACACAACTGCTATTGCTAGTACTACAATGCAAGAAGAGAAATGGAATAAACACTGTTGATTGTAAAAGAGTGCAGGATTCACTAAACAAGTGTTGGAGAAAGAGATTTGAAATTAAATAATATCCTCCACACATCGCAATTTCCAGGAAGAGCGGGGTAGAAGAAAACATATAAGCTATAGAATTAGAACTCTAAATTTCAAGCTCAAAAATCTGTGTAGGATAGAGCATCTCCGATTAACTTCATAGTTTGTTGGCTTCTTGGTGAAAAATAAGTGATTAAGAGGATGAAGTTATATGAAACAAGAGACAATAATAAATGAAATATTCAAAAATTATTTTATCGTTTATTGTTTATTCAATGATTAAATGCTTTTGAAGATTGGAAAGGTTATGGCCATGATGTAAACAATAAGAAAGGCTTGAATCAGGCTATGTTGATATAGTTCTCGGAAACAGCTTGAAAAGAGTTCCCTGAAATTTGATTTCGTTTCTGAAGTGTTGCCACTTCAGAAAAGAACGGTAGTTAGATGTTTGTTCCATGAACTAAAATTGAATTTCCAACAGTCTTTTTAAAATTATTTTCTATTATTTTATGACTAAAAGGACACATGCATTCCAAATGGATGCAAATAAGATATTTTTGAGAGACTACCGTCTTCAACAATTTAGTTTCAATCCATCCATTTTAATATTTGTTCCAATTTTCGTATAGACATTACACTAATTTTGAAAATTTTTTGCATGTAAATTTTACGGATCTCCTGAATGCAACAGTTGTGTATAGCAGTGAGGATAGGAAATGTTTTAAGAAATTTGATAATAACGGAATAAAGTAATGAGAGGAATTGTCTCTCCAAATTGGATATCAATAGCTGGTAGAAGGACGAGAGTAAACTGGAGAGATATGATTGGTATGAAAAAACGAGAAATCGGATACGTCTTAGATAAACAAATACATACGACAAGACGTTTGACAGCACTCTCATTTCCTCAGATTAAAAATTTATATAATTTTACAACTAAGAAAGTAACCAATTTAATTTTAAGTTGTAAAAAGCCAGAAATAAATTAGTGAGTGATGAAGAGGATGCTTATTGATAGTCGATTACCTAATTGAATCTAAATGAAGATTGCTTAATTATGCTGAAAAGTCACAACAATGCAAACATTCAAGTTTTGAACAATTTAAGTGATAGGAAAATTCTTGAGAATGCTTAAAGGTACTTTGCGTAGTTGGTAAGAAAGGTTGAGCTACAAAAAAAAATTTCTTTACCATTTTTCAAGAGACTTGAAAGTTGCAGTAGTCTGAAAAAATATAAAAAAATTGTGCTTACTATATTACTTAAAACGAATAATGACAATGACCAACAGTTATTGAAATTATGAGAGGAAAACTTTAACATGATATCTTGTTGTATCTAATAAAAATTTGCCGTCAACTTTTTTTAACTGGAAAGTGAAAATTCACTACAGGTAACCTTTGTTGCTTGAGTGAAATGAAATTGCATTTTGTTCTTTTGAGGTCACAATTTATCCATTCAGCTAAGATAAAACCAAAATTGCATATTGATGCGAAAATATGATACTTCAAAAGATGGATAATAAATAAAGAAAAGTAACGATTATGTTTATTTATTTATTTTTCATAGCAGTAATTTATTAATTTCAGAAAATACGATTATTAAATAACTGAGAAAAAAGAAAATGGTATTATTCATTGTTGAAAATGTTTACAGAATTACTTTCATATTAGTCTAAAAATGTGTAATGTGAAGTATATTATGCCAGTATTGACCAAATAATAAATTTAAAGGAATAATTTTATTGATAGAAGCTTCGAAAGGAACTGCCTTTTGAAAGAAATAAGGCATATCTAAGCACTTTCATGAAGTTTCTCATCTAGTATTTTAATCTCTATGAAGTGTATGCTCTGCTAATTACGTATACCAGTTTCAGGCAATCGAAATATTTAAGAAAAAAATATTATTGATCAAATTTACTGTAATATTTGAAGAAAATTAGGGAGAGCACCGTATCATAGTGTAGAGAAATTTTAAAAAAGAAGAATGAACAAAAAAACAATCCGTTGCAGAATATGATTTTGAAAAAAATTGCTGAAGTCATCAGCAAAGTTCATTAAAGTCTTATTTTCAGATAATGATTTCAAAAGCAATTAATGATTTAATTGTTTGTTACTGATTAGCATTATAAGTTGTTGTTGCAGAAATTGCAACAGTAACGTACGAGAAAATAAATCTTTCAACAGACTCTAAACATTAACACATGGAACAACCCTGAATGAAAGACCGCTTTTTTGTTAGCAGATGAAATCTGTTGATAGCATTGCAACATTCAACTAATAACTACCAACAAATGATTCAGGCTGGTCAACTCCTGTTAAATTTGAATACCCTTTGAATCTTTGAGTAATTCATTTGATTTTTCTGATTGTTCATTTTCATTTATTTTGTTATCAACTATTATATTCTTTTAGTAATACAGATTTCAGCTTTAAATGATTTTTTGGTAGTTGCATTAACCTCCACATGCTCCCAACCTATTTTTAATCTATTTTAAAAATTTTGAAAATAAGCATATTGCAGGAACTAACTGTTTGCCGCAAGGGAGCCTGAAATAGTTGCATAAAACTTTTCGTAAAAGTAGTTTGATTGTTGAGTCCATATAAAATACTTCAAAACTGAAATTCAATTGAAAAATATGTCCAAAATTTAAATGGAATTTTTAGTTGAAAATGATTTGACTTAACATTACAGACAAAATAATTCTCGCCTAAACAGTAGTTTTGATGAGTAAAAAAGAATAGTCTGTAAAGTGTTCATTTTTAAACGTTTTCTTTGGTCGAAGTTAGATTTAGGTCATAATTCTTGCTGCCATCATCAGCATCAATTCCCATCCCCTAACAGTGCCACCGGTCGGGTAAAAGATTAATTATTAGGTAAGTTTCATTCAATCCACTTTTAGAAATCACCTTCAATTGTCAACTCGTTCTTCTCATTTTTAGACCATTTCCTTTCACTTTCATTATCGTAATCTGCAGTTGGCAATATTATTCTTTTCTAATAATTTTTTTTTTGTTTTTATGCAGTACTTTTTTTCTAATTGAAACTCACAATTCAAATTTTCAGTCAAACGAGATTTCTATTTTCAATTCAACAAATGTTAACTTAGCGTCGGAGAACCTGATTTAGTTGATTAACGAATCGTGTCATTCAATCTATTCATTATTCACCTGTGTATTTATATTTTTTGTTCATATCTTTTTAACAGTTAACAGAATTCTCGTTGATAACTCAATATTAGTTTTATGTAATTAGTGATAAAAACAGTTGTAGTAATCAAAACTTGAAAAATTTCACTATTTGCCGAACACTTTTTGTTATTATTATAATAAATGCTTTATATTCATTAGAAGAAAAGTTGATCCCCAAAGCTTTGCCTTCATTTTGCACAATTAATTGCTATCAAACAACCTTACCAAGTGTCCTTCATTCTACCGCTCCGTCGGAAGTTGACCTATCTGAATCATGCCGTGTGCCATCATGCTTTGAAATATAGTAGTTGCCATCAACACTTTTCGCATCCTCACTACTATTTTGAACTATAGAAAGTTCTCTGCTGTGTAATCTTCTTGATTTTGGGGTTGATTGAATTAATGACCTTACACAATTCCTATTAGTTTCATTTTTTTTCATTGTAAACATAGCATTGATGCCCTATTACTGAAAAACTTAATGAGAATGATATTCGATGGTAAGAATGTTATTAGCTTCATGTACATTGTTAGTTAATATTGAAGGCTCATTATCTCATGATATTCCACTACCTTTGTTAGCTGTACTTTAAAATTTATGGCCTGCTTTTATGTAACTTATAGTGGCAGAATTATCAACGATCGCTTCACTCATCGATTCAGCATGTTTAAAATTTGAAATTAAATTAGAATACGGATAATGTATGAGCAGTGTAAATCTGAATAAATGTGGCAGAAAAAGCAGACGATGATATCAATAATTTGGAAAAAGAATATTGTTTCTATGTTACTTTTATTTCCTTATTTCATCCTTTTTAATATAACTATGATTGGGTCATAGGTCATCTTTTTCAATCTTGACACCAATTTCAAAATCGCTAATTTATAAAAATTTCTGTCGCTCGCAACAGAAAAATATGCTTATGTCTTTTTTTTTAATATGGAAAATAAATACTCACGTATTGACCTGCAGCGTTTGGTCAATAATATTAACACGCTGAAAGGGTTACTGTTAGAATAATAAACTCAGTTTTGCAAAGAAGGATCACTGCTAAAAACTTTTTCGAAATTTTCGTTAGGGTTATGGTTGGTATTTTAATTGACATTATGATTTCAATATGGCTGTATATGAAACTTTAGAGTTAAGTCAGGAAGATAGGTAATGGAAAACTTGGATTAGTTCAATGTGTGTTTTATATATATGCATTCATACGTATGTATGTATGTGTGTGTGTGTATGTGTGTGATTTAATGAGGACAGATGACAGAGTTTGTAAAAGGGAAAATGTTGGATGGTGACCTCGACCTGTTGCTATTGCTCATCGAACACGGTGAAAAGACGGGTGGGACTTTTCGTCAACGGTAATGAGAATACTCTCCAGTATGGAGAAGATGAACGAGAGGAATATGCTGAAATACCGGAATGAAGAGGGAAAAAAGAAGGGCTGGCCGGTCGAGCGGGGAGGAGCACTTCGACTTGGAACAGCGAAACGGACGGTTGAACAAGGAGAGTGGTGGTAGTAGTAGTTGACCTTGTACGCCTCTACAACCCATCCAACTCAACAAATACAATATGGGCAGAGCAGTAACGCTCCTATTGGCCTGCAATTTTTATGCCCAGCAGTTGCTTTATCTCACTTCTTAACCTTTACCTTAACGGATCATTTTAAGTACCCATTAGACAATTTCCAAAACCTTTCTAAATATTCTTTTAAAAAATTAGAAAAATTAGAAAAATTAATTTTGCTTATCAAAAGTTAAAATGTTTGCAATAATTAAAATAAAGCTGAATTGCTTGAGTTCTAATATTGACAAATATAAGTTAAAAAATGAATATTGTAAAAGAGAACAGTGAAAAAGAAGAGTGGCGTTTATTGCCTTGTCAAATCGTTTTTGAAAAAAACTATTTTTGTACTTTAATTGTGATAAATGTTTTACTGTATTACTATTATTCCCATATTTTTAAAACTTGCAGATGCAATGAAAAGAATGACGGACAAAAATGATACTTTCCGGAACACCATTAGCAACAATCCGGCATAGATCTCCAATTTCAGCCAATTCCACAACTAATGATACTTCAACGAGTTCAGCAATTCTTGGTGACCTTCTGATATCTCCCAATATTCATACACCACATCGACCGGTAGTTACAATTCGAAATCTTCCAACAGTAACTACAACTCCAACAGTTACTGTTCCAGGTGCAACATTAGTAGCCGCAACAGTAACAGAAGAATCAAATTTCACTTCCGCAAGCTTAATTTTGAGTGGTAATGCGCCATCAGCTTTTCGACCAATTATTCCATCCACTTCATCAGATTCATTTGTTGTCACAACTCTCAATTCCCTCATCTCACCATCAGATCATGAAAATACCATTGATGAAAGAAACCGTCATCATCATCATCACCATCATCATTATCATCATCATCACCATCAACATCAACAACAACAGAATGATGCTACAGTAAATGGCGATTATGGTGAGTGAGTTCATTATATATTTGATATGATGACATCATAACTGCCATTTCCTTCAACTTTTATTTATTTCGAGAGGATGTAATTTTTCTCTTTTTTTTGTTCTAATATCTTAAAGACCAAAAAAAAGCTTCTCTTTATTTCTTTAAAAAACTTAGCACTCGTTTGATTGATTAACAAGAGCTTTTTGATTGTTGACAGCTTTTGTTGTTTATTCGCAAGTAAATAGATATGAATGAATTCCATTGCTATTTAATAAATATATGTGGATGAACTTTGATGCATACTTTTGTAACTTAAATTCGTACTATCGAAGAGTACCATTTTCATCATTTAGTGATCACTTCTGAGAATCTAAGTTTTTTCCAAGAAATTTCCAAGTTTTTTTATTTCCAATTTTGCAATTATCTTTTTCTATAGTTCGTGGGACTCTTAACATTGAAATTGAAATCAAAAGGTAAATTTCCAACTAAGATTATTTGCTTCATTTAAAAAATCTTTTTTTTCTTAATCGATCTATTTGACCTTTCCTCTATGAATTGATTTGATTTTATCAGGACATACGCATGCTGGGCAGTTTTATATGGTATGGTTTCTCGCATATCTGACAAATGATTTTTTATATGCTTCTTTTCACTAAAACGCTAAAATGTTTTATTTTCAAACTTTAAAATCCATATTTTCATTTTATCTTTACGATTTTGTTTTTTTTTTCTCGAAATTCGTAAAAGAATTTCCCATTTCACCTCAGTTGTCATTTCTGTTCCAGTTCAGCCTACTCCGATGCTTGCTGTCGTTAAGCCATTCTAAAGGCCTCTTTGACTCATTTATAGTTTGTTTGAAACTTTCCGACCTCATATCAGGCACGGAGAGTGGGAAAAGATAGGTGGAAGGAAGGAAAGGATGATTGCGATGTGCTGATGAATGAATCATACTTTTTCTACCCAATTCATATGGCGTAGAAGAGGAAGACAGGTAATTTGAGTCAAAATAGACAATGACTCACTGAGAGATTTGTGAAGAAAGGCCTGAGAAGGCCGAAGAAAGAAGTGCCACAAATTGTTAATAATGACTTGGAAAGATCTGTGAAGCTGAAAAGTCTTTTTCATGTGGTTCCAAGGACGGTCACTTTTAAAGTTACTTTTTTACATATTATTTCTTTCGATGTATGTTGTGTTGTGTGTGTGTGTGTGTGTGTGTGTGTGTGTGTGTGTGTGTGTGTGTGTGTGTGTGTGTGTGTGTGTGTGGTGTATATATCGCCATCGTATTTACTGCACGAGTAAATTAGAGAGACGATTTTGCTCATAAAGTTCAAAGTAGGAGGAGAAGGAGAAAGAAAGGGAATGTACCTTTTTTTGTTATGGGGGAGGGGGAGTGAAGACAAGAAATGAGATACCTCACATATTATCAATAGAATTTTGATGCAATAGTTGCCAGCTGCTCCATAGTGTATAATGATAATGAGGTGATAATAATAATTGAAATGAAATAATCAGTACAATTGATATTGAAAGTTTCACTCTCTTAATGGTATGTATTATAGCATTTTCCTTCTTTTTTTTTCTAGTTCTGACTTTTTGTTTCCTTTCTCGTATTTTTTTCTTTGATTACTTCGTTTTCGAAGGTCAGTTGGGGGAGCTGGCAGCAATAATGGTAATAATAGATGATAGAGGGTTATCGAGGGGTTCTTTATACAGAGAAAGGGAGAAAGAGGAGGAACAAAGAAAGAAAGGGAAAGGGAGGAATATTTAGAACGGTAGAAAATGAGGCCGATTTGTGTAGCAATCAGGGCGGAGATGACTTCTTCGAGGGTCAAATGCTGAGTTATCACTTGATTGGGGGTAAAGGTCACTTCCCCATTTATTTAAGGTCAAAGTTTTCCTTTTAAACAAATGCAACTGGAAAAAAATCGAGATAAGGCTGGACCTCAGCGATAATTAATGAAATTAATGTGAAGCGCACTTTTCTCAACAGCACACTATTGGGTGATAGTAATTATCTTGCATTAGAGACAGCATTCAGATAAGAAACATGCAAAGCGCGCTCAAAACATTTCATAGCAATTTTGCAAACCAAAGCGTGCCGTGGAACAAATCCATGGTAGCTTGGAATTCGGAAGAGAGAAAAGTATCTATCATAATGTAGGATCAATATCTCCCAAATGGAATGAAAAAGCGGAATGACTGAATGCGCTTGGATTTATGATGGCATTCTGAAATCCGAAACAGTTCAAAAATACTTTTCTTTCTTAAATAGTTTACCTTTAATTTCTAGAGCAAAGTATGCAAATTAGCAAACAAATCATTAGGTAGTTTATTACAGTTGACCTTTGACCTTCGCTAATTTTGATCGAAAAGTTTACGATAAATTTAAACGGATCACTGGAAAATTAGATAGATTAGAAATGGATATTTTCTGTCAGATTGAAATTGATTATGTATGTATAATAAAGATTAAATGTGTGATGTGTTGAGAACTATGGATTTTTTCGGAAAATTTTTGTTCGTTGATTCAAAGTTGGAAATATTGCATTCATCAGTATTAAATGGACCTTTGACTTCCATTAATAATTTGGGGTCGTTTCAACTGTAAATGACATAGTGGCCCCAATCTCATCTTCAATGAATTGGTTTTTGTTCGCAAATCTTTGTACAGTAATGCATTCGCGCATTTACGTGGCTTCATATTTGTTCACTTTTTTAATGAGCATTTTAACTTTCACCTTTAAAATGCCAAATAGCAGGATTGCAAATGGACAATAGTCTTTTATTAGTGGAATTTAGTTTTGTTGAATTAGGTTTGTTATGAGGACTGTAGTGCTGAAAGAAATTACTGCGAAAAGAAATGGAGTGAAAACGATGGTAAATGTTTTTAAATCTATATTGGTTTGCGCTTCTATATTTCATTTTCAGCCGCTACAACGAGTAACAATTATTTGTGCCAAGTCTGCGGCGATAGAGCGTCCGGTTTCCATTACGGCGTTTTTGCATGTGAAGGTTGTAAGGTAAAAAATTTATTTAATCTCTTCCTTTTTCATTTTTGTCGCTTAGAAATTGATAATTTTTTCCTCCGCACAAATCATATCTGATTTGTCTTAAAAAATTGCTAGAATAATTTGTTTGGAGGGATACCATTGTGATCTTTTGTCATTGCATTCTCCGTAGAATTATACTTAATTATTTGTTTACAAATTCTATTGGTTTCTTTCTTCAGTTCGATTTTTGCTTTTAAAGAAAGGTTCTTTTCCTATGGAGAATTTGTTTACAGGGTTTTTTTCGCCGTTCCATTCAGCAGAAAATTCAATATCGTCCGTGTGCGAGAAGTCAACAATGTATCGTTGCTCGAAATAATCGTAATCGATGTCAACATTGTAGATTACAAAAATGTATCAAAGTTGGAATGTCAAGAGAAGGTATACAAGTTTGCTATTTCCTATAAATTTTTTCTCTCTTTCCTTAACGATTTTCCTTAAAAATCGTAATTTGTACGTACTATCGGTTAAATTGTTCGAAATTTTAAATGGATGTTTAGTTTTTCTTTGTTAGATTAGGAGATCTGAATTGAAGAAAGTGCCAAATGAATTTACGTCTTAGATTTTATGTAAATTGTAATGATGAAATAGAAAAGTGTTTTTGACCTTGACCTTGATTGAAACGCTCGTTTAAATGGAGTTTATAGTTTGACCTTGATCTGGATTAAGAGACAGCCCAATGTTGTGTATTGTGGTTTGACCTTGGGTGGAAGAGATAGGTTGAAGAATACTGCGACTATTTGGGTCATTTTATGCGAACATTCAAAATGTGTTTACTGGGAAGGCAAGGTTGAAAAGGCGAAAGGGATGCCTGTCCCGCATTGAATTGTTTCCTGGTGACCTTGTAAATTTCAACTGCGTTAGTTCCTTTCTCTTGTGCCCGAATTTTCACTTTCGTCGTGCTCTATTTAATTCAAAAATTTGAATTAAAAACGAATATGACGGTAACTGAAGGGATCTTGTGAAGAATATAATATTTTACATTTGAAATTGGCAAGAAACTAAATGTTTGAATTGCTGCTAGAAGCTTATTCCACTACTAATATCTTTTCACATCAATATTTAACTTTAATTAAACTTCAAATTTGATGATTAGCAGTTTTTGGCCATTTGATTCATTTGTTCTATTCATGTAAAAGAATTTTAAATTTGTAATATTAAGTATTGTTTTCCAAATTTATACTTTTAACCTGTAGGATGGGTCCATTAACCTGTAGGATGGGTCCAGCAAATTTAGTAAGGCCATTGTTCATTCCGATGAACATGTACTAAAATTCCAATGAACATATACTATTAGACTCAGAATCTAGTTTCCTTTCAGGCTTTTATTTCGTACTCAGATATTGTATTTTTTCCACGCATAAGCCTTTCTTATTTTTTCAGCCGTTCGATTCGGTCGTGTACCAAAACATGAAAAAGTTCGGATGGCTGAGGAATTGGCTCGCGTTACAGCGCGCACCCTAACTGATGCAATACAAAGTGCACTTACTGACAGCGATTCGGTACTGGAATCCTGCTTCACCGGTTTCCTGCATCTAATAGATAATGTGAAGAAACTTCTCGATAAACCTTCGGCACAAACTGTCTGTCCTGTGGGAAGGTATTTTTTTGTTTTATATCATTGCAAGAACAATATCTTATAGCTCGTATTATCTGTCGTGAAATTCGTTGATTTGTTGGAGGTGATGTCTATGAGTTCCAAATACCACCAGTATTTCGACCAAGGTTGATTTACCTTTCGCGTTGTTTGCGGGGAGTCGATTGAGGTGTGTTNAGTTGGACAAGGTTATGTTGGATTTGAGTAACAGTTGAGTTAAAAGGAGAACCGATAGCGATTGATTAAGTTGAACCGAATCGCGGTTGATTTGATTTGAACTGACTACCAAGGGGCAATTAATGTGCGTTGTTGTCTTGTGTGGA
>UPTC01000648.1:0-30621 GCA_900537255.1 Acanthocheilonema viteae | reverse complement strand
TTTGAACGCGAACGACAGATTGGTGAACGTGAAAAATATGCTTATAATATGCGTATTAGAAGTAATATTTTTCCATTAAAAGGCACACCGAAAAATCTTAGAAGTACGGTCATGCATGCGCGAACTGAATCAAGTGCTGTTGCAGATGTGACAAAACAAAAGTATGGAAATTGTATCTTTTTATCGTCTTTTTTAATATCGAATTAATTAAAATAAATGCTAATAATCTCTTAAGTAAATATTCACTTAAATGCTCCTTATTTTTAAGTGATTTTGGATTAAATCTTTTTTTTAAAGAAACGCTGATTGAAACAAAGTAGGTCTTTATTGGTTCGGCAAATCGTAGTCAAAATTGGTAGTTTTTTCAAATTTAATTTTTATCGAAACTTTCTTAAATTTTAGCATTAATGCTTCTTGTTCAATCCAAGGCTTATCGCATGAGGAACAAAACGAAATTTCTTCATCGGAAGATGAATATCGCTCCCACATTTCATCAGCAAGATGTTCTGCTAGTAGTATAACGTAAGTTCATTGTTACTTTGTCTGGCTGATATCCTAAGATGCGCATTACTTTCATATTTAAAATACTAAAATCATAAAATTTGTAAAGATATTTTCATTAATTGAAATAAATAATTGAATAAATTTCTGTGAACTGTTGTTAAAATTTTGCATACATTCTTCATAGAGAAATATTTTTTAGGAATTTTCTCCTAAATATTTTAAAAATTTTTCGAAATAATCATTTAGGACAAGTGGAGCTTTTCCATCATCTCAGTCATTGACATTTAGTCGACAAAGTTCTGGTCGGAATTCATCAGGATACGATCGAAAATCAAATAAAACTTCACCTAGGCGAATGCTAACTTCAAGTTCAGGTACAAATCGAAAAATTTAAAATATATGTCTTGTTTTAATTTTAAATTAAATTTCCCAAGAAAATACAATACAATCCGCACTGCTGCCACTACACCATGCGAAAATAACAATTATTGGATTATTCAGTTGAACGGATAGAAACTTCATCTTGTGAGAGATATTGGAAAACTGAATTGCAGAGCGTAATTTCTCACGGGATTCATCGACCCGATTATCCAATTATTTTCGGAACAATCAACCTGAACTTGCTCGTGGATCTTCCGCTCGAAATTCTGGTGTTTCCGAAGCTTCTTGTGACTCCGGTTTCCATAATTTATATGACATTGACCTTGCATCTGGAACTTCAATAAACGCATTGCTGTATGAATGTGGTTTTTGTGGGCAACCGGTAGGTACTTGGAAATTATTGGTTAGCTAAAAATTTACGACACTTAAAATACGATTGAAAAACAATGAAGTGATCATGCTAATTTTAATTGTGATATATTTTTAATTCTACATATTTTCTGGCGTTTTTTCTCAACAGGAATCAAGCAAAGGATTATTGCTTCAAGCACTTTGCTTCAGGTCATTCCAACGAATTTTTATCGAAACAAGGAGGGACGTTGGTCAGATGGGCATTTGACATCGCGCAGAAGGAAAAATAGGAAAGGTACAAGTTCACATCGCGATTCACTGCAACGGATGACCCCTGGTAAGCAGTTCATAGGCCATTAAAGAATAAAATGGAAAATCTTCAAAGGATTCTGGGTGACATTCATAGACTACAAGATTTTTCGTTTTACTGGGTTTTTTTTTTTTTTTTTTAAAAACTGATTGGTCAAATAAAAGCTGTGATAATTGGAAGTAATTTGTTTTATGGAAAAGATTAGATTAGCTTTCAAATTTAAACAACTGAACCAATTGATATACTTTCTAATTCTTACTTTCAAAAATTTCTTCCATCATTTCCAGTATCTACAAAAGACAAACGTTCTTCACATACACGATCACGTCAATCATTGGCAGAATTCACTTTGGCCAATGATAGAGCAACAAAAAAGACTTCATCATGTGAAATAACTGATAATACATCTGTTAATTTACAAAATAAAATTGCCAAGTACGAGATTATATCTTGTCAAAAAAAAACGATCTCTCAAAACAAACTTTTTTCATTTTAAGTACTTTAGCAGTGCTGTAGGAATTTGCTATAGAGAATGAGATACAGACTTTGAAAGAACATGATTTTTAAATAACTTTTACTTGAAATGGAAATTTGAGATTAGCAAAAAATGATCGGAATATAGACACACTTAGATTTTTTTAAATTTAAACTTCTATTTCTCATATTGTCTTTTTTCCAGTTGCTCGAGTATAAAAAAATCACAGGAAGCGAAAACAGTTGTGGTTGAAGAATGCAGTATGACCGTACGTTTAACTATAAACTTTGTTACGATAAATCTGAAGAAAAGCGCATTTATCTTCTTAATCTTATCTCCAGATTCCACCATCAACAACTTATCAGGAGATCGTAAAAGAGGAACATTTACTGATATCATCAAATGATCAGAAGGCTGCATGTGATAAGGAAAAGACAAGTGAAAGGAATAATAAGCTGACAAAAGAAGCTTTTGATGCTTCCGCAGAAGAAAGTTCTGAAGAACGAGATGAAAATAACGGGTAAAAGTGTCAAATTCTTTGTTAGAATATAAATTATTCATGAAAAATGAATATACATTGTACTTCTTTACTTTTAGGAATATTTTGGGTTCATCGCTCGATTCTTCAAGTGCCTCTTATGTAATTTTTCATAGATTTAAAAATGCACAGAGCACAAATGATAGCGAAAGGTTAGCTATCTATTTTTCAAAAAAATTTTCGAAATCACTGAAAATTTTGCAATATCAAATTGACTAAGTGAAATAGCTTAACAATCTAAGTGAAATAGCTTTTGAATATTTTTTATGAAGTATCTGGTACAAACATTCATTGAATAAGTAAGTTTAATTAAATAATTTCAACGAATTTACAAACATCACACACAAGAAATTTTATTAAAATGAACAGCTGAGTCCGAAATTTATACTTTTCTACTTGTTCACTCTTAATCAGATCCGAAAAATGATAATGAATAGTTGGATGATGAAACAAATGCTAATAAAAATGGACAATTGGATATACATATCAATCTGTTCTTAGCATTACTTTTAATCAGTTTCAAATAATTATGTGTGCAATGATAAATTAGTCATTTAATTCAGGTCAAGTTGTCTATTGATAACTTCCTCCTCAACAATGGAATCATCATTGGAACGAAGTTTAGAAATGGCTGCCATACATTCCGATGGTCTTTCTGACAAAGAACGACAAGTTCGCGCTGTCAAAAATACAATTCGAACACATCGTAGGACAGCAAGTGTAAGTTCAATTTTATTAATAGAGACATTCGTAACTCAGATTAACTTCCTCTCTTTTATAAACAGTCAGACATTTTGAGTAAAGCTAAAATGTCACTCCTCATTTTTACTAGCATTATCTGATCGGGATAATTTGTAGGGAATTTATTAACTTGAAAGGAGAGATTGGATTTTTCCAAATATTTTTGGTGAATTTAATTTTCAACTTTCTTAAATAAACACTATTCATTCATATTAAGTTGCTTATCTATCTAGATTATTGATCGGTATTTTAATGTCGGTCAATTATTAATGATTTCAATTAGATGAATCAAGATCTCTTTTCGATTAGATATGTTTTGCTCTTTGTATTTTTCTCACAATGTGAGGTGTTCAGATTCCATTTCGTGGGCGACTACTTTACACATGGTTTTTAAACACAAATCTGAACCAATAAATTTTCTAAATAATATTTCCAAAAGCCTCTTTCCAGACACCGTTATCAATACCATCTGCAGTTTGTGAAACAAGTTCAGAAAGCGATGCAGAAGAGGTCGTATACTGTTAGGTGAGAAAGAAAATGTAATGCAACTGTTTATATATTATTACCTTGTTCAGGCAAGATTTGTGATCCTCTTTGTGCTTCCCTCCTCATTCTTAATATTTTCAACGAATGGTGCTTATGTGATATTGTTTTAATAACCGTACTGTATACTAATTTCAAAGAAATCAATGAAATTCAAACATTTCGATCAGTTTGTTATTATTCATTAAGTGAAATAGTTCAACAGTTAATGCCATAAGCTTATTTGGAAATGTGAACCTGCATAACAACTTTATTATCAAATTACATATCTCATTAAATGACCATAACTTAAGTAGAAGTAAAAATGGAACAGTTTCATATCAATTCTCTGCATTCTTCCATGTCTATTCTTGAACCTACAACTTCGTATGCAATGTTGTGGTGAAACTGTATCATTCATAGTGATCAAAAAACCCAGGAAGCACGGAGGAAGCATAACAAATTAATCATACATATATCACATATCAAACCTTATGCATAGGAATTTCAGCCTAACTGGAAAGGCTTCATATTGCAAAAAGGTGCGATATATTTCTCTTCCTTCTCATGTTTCAACCAGTTTTCAGTACTACCGATACTATAATAAGAAATCTCTTTTGTGACAAAAAAAGAAAAAAAATGATATAGGCCGCTAAAGCAATAAAAACATTTGATCATAATAAAAACAAGCCTATTAATATACGCAAGTAGTATAAGAATAAATCAACTATAAAAATAACTTTTTTCACCAAAGCAATTTATTTTTTTAGCATCAACACTGAAAACAGTAGAAATATTTCTAAATTTTCCAAGTTCTGCAAAATCAAATCTGAAAAGTCGAAACATAATGCTGAACATCAGAAAGATCATATATTCTCGTTCAATTATGAACACTGGTGGTTTATTCAATATTTGGAGCAACTGACAGCAAGATATTCAAGGTGTGATAGCAGGATATTCAAAAAGATACTTTCAAAGTTTTATTCATTTTATTCCACTCAATCGTGATCGAATAAACTGAAACGGAAGTAAAATAACAAAATAATTCGTAAACTTCTGTAGTAAAAAGCATTTTAACAGGCTAATTAAAATTTAGAATAAGCTCTTACAAGTGAAGCTTCCAGAATTATTCAAAGATAAGCATCACCTGCTACACTCCCTCGCACTTTGCTCTTCGCATTTTTACTGTTAATATGAAAAATCACAAATGCAAGACAAAATTCAAAAATATTAAGATGAAAAGAGAGCCGGAGAGTTATGATAAATAGAAGAACAACACAGGACCATCATTTACTGTTAAAATTTCAGACATGCAAATGTCACTGATTTATTTTTTACTCTCCCCTGCTTTATTAGTCCTGGAAGTATCTGTAGCCGATCCTGTTAGCTCTTCTTCTTCATCCTTTTTCTTTGCTCGACTTCTTCGGCCTTCACTTCCACTAACTATAAATAATTAACTATTAATATATAATTTAATAACATAGTAAAACAACGCCAAAAATAATACGGGAAGAAGAAAAAATAGTAACCTGTTTTCACTTATCATTCTTCCATTACAATTCCTGGATTAACTCATTCAAGAATAACCATTCTTTTAATTTTAAATAAAAATTATAAAGGTAACGCAATCACGAGTATTTTTCCAAAATGTCCACCTTTTCAATCTTCCAAGGACATTTGTTAAGTCAAAATACAACAGTGAATGCCGAGATAAAGTGTAATTTTAAATCATTTTAACTAAGTGTCATCCCAAACCTTTTTTTGTTAAATGCATTTTCAAATTTTGTTGTTGTCAATATACATATTCTAAATTCAAACATCAATACCAGAAGTATTCGAATTATATAAAGCAATAAAAGTCGAAGTTATTAAAACGTCTTAGATCTGAAAGTGAATTGATATCCAATACAAATTATCGACCAATAAACTCAAAAAAAATGAAATAAAAGCGGAAATAAGCAGATATTATCTGGAATTATCTGGAAAAGTTATTCACCAGATTCAGATGGACTTCCCATGCTTATATCTTTTACAACTGCTGAAAATGTTTCATCGTCCATAACGATTACATCATTTTCACTTAACTGCTTTCTTACAAATCTGAAATTAATGAAATTTCAATTTATCTATCAAAAGAAAAGAAACTTCGTAAAAGGCTACTACCGAGAGCTCATTTCTTTCCAAGAACATATAAATACAAACTTTTTTGGATTAGTCTCTACTTCATGAGTGGCCACCTGTTTGCTAGATTCCGCTTCTTCCGAATTTTTTTCATTCTCTATATCTTTTCCTTTTCCTCTTTCTGATAAACTTGAGTTACCGCTTTTTTCATCTGGAATAAAGAAACATTAAAATAAATTACGTTTTTGGACACCACGTGTTACTTTTAATTTGCAACAGTTTATAATATTTTCATAATGAGAAAGACCTGTAAAAGATAAGTTTGAACGATTACCACGTCGATCTTTATCTTTCTTTAAATATTTTGAATAAACTGAACGTCTTTCAGAAGATCTTGTTGTCCTTTGTGATTTCGTCTCCTTTCCTTCTTCTTCTTCGCATTCTTTTATTTGTTCTGGTTTTGGCGTTTTTTTGCCAAATGTTGCGTTTCGAGTACTTCTAGATCTCGTTTCCCTTTGAGTTTCTTCAGCAACAGGAGTTTTCGATTCTAAAAAATAGTACTTCGTAAAGAATGGCTGAATAGTAGAACCTTTAAAAACCCGAGATATAAAAAAATTATTGAATTCTATCTATAGAGATAAGAAATTTAAGATCGTATGAGCATATATTTAAGAGTAAAAGGGATAATACTTCTAATCAGTCATTAATGGACCTATCACTTGAGAGTAGTTTATTCGATCTTCCGACTAAAGATAACTCTCCCAACAGTTGCAGTACGCTTTGCTGATACAGAAATTAATTAAATCATAAAAATTACTGAATCCTCAATGATTTAGCATCATTGGTACATCTATCTTAGAGATTCCTTTCAACTAAGTAAAAAACCTGGCAAAAGAGAAATATTACCTTTCTGCATTAGTGGTCGAGGTGAAACCATAATTAAACGGCCATCAAATCGTCGCATAACTGTGACCTAAATACTATATGTAAAGACCATTTGCTTAACTTGTTCACTGTTTATTTGTATTTGGCAAGTTAAACAGAAAGCTTTTAATATTCCCGAAATTCAACATATTATATGAACATTGCTTGAGGTTTAAAAGCATTGGAAGCTGTTCCAAAATTAACAAAATGATGGTATGATGGAAATGCGACGTGAACAATAAAACAAACAAAACTGATGATTAGAAAAAAATTTTTATATGAAATAATGGGGTCTATTCAAAAATAAATTTTGCGAAAAGCAAATTGCACTGTATGTTTAACGAATGAATCCAGCGTATAAACTAGAAACAGTTAAAGACCTATTTATGACTAAACTTTTGTGCCTCAGGAAGTGTACTGATCAATATACCACCAGTCCTTTCAAAGGGTTTCCTCTAATATTTTTCGGAAGTGATTCAGCGGCTAACAAATCAGCTAACCAAATTTCCAGTTGCAGTTCTTAAAGTCATCGGCTTCCCTGTCAGTTCATCCGGATCGGCACCAAGCTGCATGGTACGTCCAGCCAGTTTCAACTTCGAATTCTGTCCGCTGAATGGTATTCGTCCTCAAAAATATTTAGAAAATTGATGTAAAAAAATTATGTTTCCGTTTCTGTTTCGTATTGAATCCATTTTGAATTTTTTGTCAAAAGGAATCGTTCAAAGACTTATTTGTTATCCTAAAAGAAAATCAAAGAAAGAAAATCAGAAAGAAAAAACTAAAGTAGTAAAAAGCTGCACTTCTAAGCGAATAGAATATTTAATTCTACTACAACATGAAAGTCATTTAATTGACAAAATTGCCGACATTAAATGAGAATCATTTCCCCAGCGCCATCACAGGAGTCTGAAAACAATCGGATCGTTCTGTATAGGATACTCTATCAGATTAGTGAATCGTAAAACCCATTTTATATACCGATTTTCAATGATTATTTTTATAAATTTAAACAACTTACTCAGTGTGTAAGAACCTCGAGATTCTGAAGATTTCGTTGATGCTACAAGAAAGTAATGATTACAAAATACAGAAGTGTGATAATGATTTTAAAAATAATGAACAGAAAATGAATTCACCCAAATAAAACTTGAATACTTACCATCTCCTTCCGCTGAAGTTGCCTGAAAATTTTACGAGTTTTACAGAATAATCATTGGTTAATAATATATGAATGTTCCTTCTTTAACTCTTCACAACAAAAGTCAATTTCATATATTTTTATCCTTCATCCGTTAAATTCTTAACTTTCATAACTGTGGTCACGCTTGCTCATAATAAGAAACTAATTCTTTCTATAATGTCTGGCAAAGCCAAATAATATGTTAGCCAATGCTTTGGCTTTGCATATGTTAATTCTATAGCATTTCTATAATTGTAAAGTCTTGAGATAAAAAGTTATGCATCTGAGAACTATTTCTTTTTGGAGTACCATAAACTGCTTCGCAGTCTTTCCAAAAAGCAATTAAAGAAACCTCTGTCTCTCCAACATATGTCGTTTTGTCAAAAACTCCCTTTGTGTTCGGCTTTACGACCCCGCGACTTCTTCTTGTTTGATATGGCTCTCTAAACAAATGTTTCATTAAACAATTTTCAGAAATAGTTTTCCTCAGAATTGTTTCAAAACAGTATCCTATACTTTCGTTGTATCATCAGCATATAGTTGCTACACAACAGCTGTAATGAATAATTGGATTGTTTTGATAATATCTGGAACCATAAATTCCATTTCCACTCTATTTTGAATTTAATAAGGCGGAAAAATACTTTAATGGAAAAGAAAGCAGAAACAAATATACCTTAAATAAAAATGACCTATTTAAATTTCAATAAATAATGAAAGATCTATTTCAAATCTCTACAATCATTTAACACTTCAAATAATTTTATTCAAGAGTTATTTATTTAGGTCAGCTTGACGTCTACTTGCTCACTTCTATGGAGTTCAAAACATACCCATTTCTGGATTTCGTTTTATTCTAAAATAAAATATAGAAATAGGTACGTTTTGAAGTAGGAACTTATTTTATCCATCCGATTAACAAATCAATATGTACTTTCCCTGAGTTTTATTCAAAATCTTGTAATCGATATCATAAATTAAACAGAACTGTTGTATAAACACAATGAGCTATAGCATTATGGAGAAAACTAAAGCAGCATTATGAAATCGAGTGCCACATATACTTTAACTTACAAATCTCTAATTTATAGAAAGAAAAAAAATACTATTAAGAAAATGAGTGCTTAAATCTTTTGTAAGCTATTACCTCATGGATGTTTCTGCTTTTGGAACTACAATGACGGGAGTTTTTCTTCCTTTCTTTGCTTCGAAAGGTGTGTCAACCTCCTCTTTCCCTTTTCCACGTTTTGATCTTCTCAAATTTGGTTGTGTATCCTGAAAACTTTTTTTAAAAAATTTGGAATCCACTCAAAGTATTATTTGTACAACTCTAATCCGAAATTCAAGGAAACAGGAAAACTACCACTGTTTCGGATTGGTCTGCAACATCCATTTCTGCTTCCTCATCAATTGTCATTTTTTCTGAAAATTAAGTAAAAATTCATGTGCGTTCATAATAAGGAATAAAATAATCATCCACAACAGTCCTATTTTCTTTATATTTCGCGTCATGCTAAATGATTTACTGTTGGATGCAAAAAAATGCTTCTAAAAAACAAATACGTTACGAAATGCAAGAAAAGAACATAAAACTATAAACTGCACATTTTCCATCAAATGATGACTGACCTATTTTGTAAACTAAAAACAGCTAAAAAAAGAAAAAAATGATTTGTAGAAAAAAATATGTATGTCAGGCATTGCAAAAAAAAGTCAAAATATCGCAAAAAAAATTTTGAAAAAGATTTAAGATAATTCCAACCTAATTCCGGTGTGCTTCTTGCGGGTACAACTGGAAGGAAGATAAGCGGCTGCGTTTCTGATTCACTTTTTCCATCACGCTGCACTGAACTGCTACCTTCATCACCGTTTCCAAAACTCAATGTTGGAAGCAAGCTCGTCTGCTTGGTAACTACTATTCCATTATTTACAATTTCTTTTAAATCAAAAATTTCAGCTGCCAATTCCTCCACAGATTTATTGCAGTCTGGATCAGTAGCAATGTTGTCGCAGAGTGATGTGAGATATTTCAAATATTTTTTCGCTGCCACAATATGTTTCAAAGACTGAGCTCGTTCTTTGAAAAGCTGCAAACACATAGGGACTTCATTAACAAGGTGAAAAGTTTTATTAGTACTTTCTGGCATTCAGAATGCTTTATCTGATAACACTGATGCTGCTGCACTTCAAATAATGTCTAATATCTCAAAAGACATTCAAATTTCTATTATGGGTAGTGAGTACTAAATTGTAATATCATTTCGGAAATTTCTAAAATAAGGCTGGATTTAACCTAAAAACACTCAACACAATACAAACCTCGCACTGTAATTCAATTTGCATAACCAAGTTATAAAGTGTATAGCTGGAAAAATTTGATCGATGAGTAACATAATGTGGTTGACCCGAGCCACTGCCACTTTGAATTTCTCTGCTTTCGATGGAACGTACTGAACGGCTTTCACTGACACGACGATTGCACTGTTCGACCAAATCTGCTACCTAAAAAAACTTTACTCCACAGTTTCTTAAAATCAGTAATAACCATCAAACAAATCATTTTGTACAACAAACTGTTGTACTATGTTCAATTTACTATGACACAATCAGATAACAATATAATTAGTAACGCCACAAAAAATTTGAATTGGAATTATACAGAACCCCGTTGCATCATCACCCCACAGCAAACCTTCTCTCAATACTGCCATACTCTGTAACTTAAACTACTACTTACGCTTCTACTGCACTCTAAAACTCGATATTATAATTATGAAAAGTCATTAAAAATAAGATCGCACTTTCATCAATGGATTCGTCATTCATAAGATTAAAAGATTGAAGGAATTTTTTAATCTTATGAATGAAATTTCTGCGAAACCAATAAAAGTTATTTAAACCCAACTACCTCTCGTTTCTCATCGTAATCTGATTTGACAGTTCTGCCATATGCGAATTGCTGACCAACATTTTGTTGTGCATATCGGAAAAAAGTATTTTTATTTCCGGTATTGAATAGAGACACAATACTAGTACAAAAATTATCTATGCAATGCTTGCATAACGCATCTAAAACAAGTATTCCTCCCCTTCCGCTTTTCCAATTATGTTATTATAATAATGTTCGTTTCCACAATAAAAATTTTTTATTTAATTTACCTTCCTATAAACCTTGGTCTTTGTAAGTTTATTCGTTTCAGTTTTGATGCTGCATTTTCTCCTACTTGTTCTTCTTGTCCAACACCTTCCTCGCTACCCTCGATATCATAATCAACATTTCGTTCGCCTCCGTCAACAACTGCATCTCCTTGTCCTGAAAAGTAAGAAATGAAAAAAATTTTGAAATAATTCTTCTTGATTCAAATTAAACTATTGGTTATCAAAAACTGAGAATTTGCCTTCTTACTGCAAGCGCCTATCAGTTAACGAATGGATTTCGCATCTTTCTCCTTTCACTATCCTTATAAAATGTTGATTATCGAGGAGAGTGAGGAGGATGTTGGACAAGAACAAGTAAGTTGCATATGAATGCACCACAGGCAACCTTTTCCTAAAAAAAAACATTGAGAAAATAACGCTAACCGTCATGCCCAGTATCCGGTCCTTCAGCAAATTCGACAACTGATGTCGGATCATTATTTCGTACATGAGGTGGGCGTTTGGCGACATCAGATGCATACGTGTCTAACTCTCTGAAAATACAATAAATTTCTGATTTTTTCAGCAAAAAAAATGTGAGAAAAAGATAAATAAACGTCGCAGATAAACAAATGAAATTACACTTACTGCAGATTTGGGTCATCTTCTCTGATTCCTTCTTCAGACCACACACCGCCATTCTCTAAAATCGACTTCAGTTTACTGTGAGTGATCAAAATAAACGAATTTTATTTTACTACAGTGATTCAAAATATCTTTCACTGTTACCAAAACTCATTATCGTAAAAGGCAATTTCAGAAAATCGAGAGATGTAGCACTGAACATAGTACTGTAAACTACCGTTCATTAAAAAGCAGATGTCATCATTAAAGACAGTTTGCTTTTTAGGGTCAACTTATAGCATTTTTTTCAAAAGCAACTTCCGTTATACAATCTGTTTACGATCATTACAGTGTTTAAATAAATTAAAATAACATTCATCAATTATGAACGTCATATGAATGACATTCATAATTGAGTAATTGATGAGTGTCATTTTTAGTGAACTATATAGTAAACGACGCAACTGTAATTGAACCATTTTGATTTTTGCTATCACAAACTATTTGATAAAAGTAAATTGGTGGTCCGATCTAGTGACTGCTGTTAGTCCAAAATTCATCCATTATGAACGTCATTTGAATAACATTCATAATTGATGAGTGTCATTTCTAGTGAATCAATTATAGTAAACGACGCAACTGTAGTTGGCCCAAAAAATTTTTTACTACGGGAGATTTTTTTTTTACTGCAGAATTTATTTTTTACTATTACAGCTTCCGTAGTTATATTCAAATAATATTTGTAAGTAAGAATTTCCATAGATTGAGTTTGTGGCAGAGATTAAGGCTGATTTTTAATATATTATCAATTGATAGCCAATCTATTTAAACCAATAAAAATGAAATAAACATCCCATGATTAAAGCTAACCTGACATGATTTCACTTCCTATTTCACCTCTTCGCCTCAAAAGTCGCGCGCGTTGTGCATGACTTTTTACCATTCCAGCAGTTCGTAAACGTCTCTCCTCCACTTCGTGCATGAAAATTTCGGGAGTAAATGGAGCATCAATTGTTGCATCCTCATCTGTAAAAGCTTGGCTTAGTTTGCGCTTACTATATACGCCACCGGAATTATTATTCAACATCTGTTTTCTTGAAAATTACACAGCAGCGAAAATCACTTACCGCTATGGAAATTATGATCCAGACAATACTGTATTCGCAAAATCCGAGTTTCTTGCCGCGAAACTCTCTGAAAAAAGTTATCATTTATTTATTTTTCCTCTTATCTACTCATTGATTTATAGTTTATTGTAAAGATAAGTGGAAAGTTAGCAAGAATGATAATGATGCATCATAAAACACTCTGTTTCTAGCTGAAACACCTTCCAAAATCTGAATACCAACTCATCTTACTTAGCTATTCCCAAGAACTTTTGATGTAAATGTTTGACATCTTGTTTTTATATTGATAGCTATCTCGCTAGGTGATCTACGTCTTGCTAAAGTTGCAACAAAGTATTTCAGCAGTACAATTATTGTGACTCTGGTTTCAATTTTTAACCCCTATCCTCTACCTCGATGCAGTATAAAGTCATGTTCTCAACCCTGTATTATCCTTCCAGTCCTTATCAAGTGCACGTACTCGATAATCGTAGACTCGAACAAATGCAGTACAATGAAGACCATCAGAATTAACGCCATAAGTTCGACACCAGCGGTCGTCTGCAGCACAGAGGAAAAATAAGCTTTCATTGTGCATTGAAAAACGCCGAATTTTGTACCGGCTGCGCTGCTGCAGTTCACGCATCCATTGCTGCAGTTTGATAACTTTATTACCAGTAAACCCAATAATTTATAAGATTCTTACTTTTGTACGTTCACTAATCTTCCATCCAAAACAACTGCTAGAAATTTGATCTCTAACCCTAGAATAAGATCTTTTTGAAGCATTTTACAATTCCTTTCCGATTACTTCAACATTTTTCCCCTTTTGCCAATTCAAGCTAAATTGAAATCTTTTTTATCGATATCTACTTTTTTTACTCTGGGTTTAATAACGGATTAATAAAGACCTCAAAAAGATGTACTCCCGGAAACGAATAATACTGGCACGTCGCTTCTCGTTGATGATCTTGTGCCACATGATCCACAAAGTTCTCCTGCGATGTGGTGTCTGCATCAGTTACAACTGATATACCACACTCGATACACACCGACTAAATATGCGATAGAAAGTTAGCATACTATCTGCTTTTATTTCTGGAAACTACTATTTACATACAAATAGAACTTGAAATTTGGTAACCAATAAGAGGAATAAAAATTAACTGTTGAGAATTTTCTAGCCGTGCTTTAACACTATAAGCCAACAATTTTTCTGTATGCAGATATATAGACTGGATTTTTTTGGTAAATAGGTAACGATGAAAAGATGAAAATGCAAAGATAAAAACAAACCGGTGGGAATGGACGCATTCTTCGAAGCATTGCAGGGGCGCAGTCTGGATCTAATAAATTGCAATAAAATGTTCAAATCATTACAGAATATAATCCGAAAACTTCAACATATAGAACTAAATTAAAGCTTTCACGAATCTCACTCCTATTACTTAACGTTATTTACGCTATACTAACTATATGTAGTTATCACAGGAATTAAGTAATCTCGATAATGACAGAAATTATAAGAAAAAGCGTTACCTTTGGAATGCAAACCACGACGCCGCTCTGCCATTATCTTTTCATATTCAAATCGCCGACGATACACCTTCAAAGAATTTTAAATTACAGTCACAGAATCCGTTGCTTACATTCACTGAGGTAAGACATTTGCAAATCACTAATGCTTTAACTATTCCAATTGAACTGCGAATAAAATGGGAAATGTGAAGAAATTGTATTCGAAAAAATATATCTTTCTTCTGAGGCAACTACGTACCTGGATACGGAGAGAATCGAAAACTCAAGAAAAAGTCACCATACATGTGTCTACTAGTTAAGAAAAAAAATCCATAAGTCTGTGGAATGGCAATCATCTTTCAAAGTACTAATTAATAGGGTCATCAAAATTACTTAATTCTAAGACTGCTGTTCAAAACATGTATTTAAATCAAATAGAAAGAGAAAAAAGAACCATAAACAAAATATTTACAGTTTTATAACTAAAATTACCAGCCTAAAAATTCACATTTTTAACAATCATTTATTGAAAGTCACTAAACATCCGAAAGTGATCTAATAAATCATAAGAGCAATTTAATGGTTCACTGAAATAATGACAGTTCTAACCTTATATTCTCGATGTTTCGTTAATCTTTTTACTAGCGTATCCAAAGGAGGAAATAAAGCCAAAACATCTGGATTTTCAGCCGCTAACTTCTCCACTAAAAAAGTAATGTGTTTTTGTTATAGAAATGTTATAATCCACTAGAGTAAAAGACTATATTTTTAAAAGCAATAAAAATTTGATTATTAAATATTTAAAAATGGTACCAAAATGACTATAGAGATCTTCTAGTGGGTCATCTGTAAATTCCGCCATCAAACGTAGGTCGTAAATAACAATGCGAAGACGTACCTAAATAAAGAAATTACAACATGAACTTCGATCCATTTAAAATGTAAGTACATGGAGAAAGCTTAGTTATGACGATTGATATGGTTTGCAATTTATAAAAACTTCATACTTGCAAATCATCCGGTTTACACGTAGTTAAATGCTGATGTCCAGAAGAACGTAGTTCAGTTAATCCAGGAGATGTCCGTAAAGCACCAGGACATCCTTCATTTACGCAACGCCATTTTGTATAACTAATTTCGCTCAACTGAAACAATGTTTATATTCAATTTCATGTTCCTTATAAAAAAGTTAAGACGAACTGTTTTTATGTCCAGATTTGAAACAAAAAAAACATTTTAATCAAGATCCTTAAAGACCATTAGAAGTTCTATTTTCCATTTGTTATTACAAAAAACATCATCAAATCTCATTTCACATTTCAACAAGAGATAATTATTGTTCCAAAATAATAGAAAAATTTTTTTCTGCTAGTCATTTCCACTACGTACCCAATGCAGGTCATCATCGAGATAAGCAGTCAATGAAAAGAAGAATCAACAAAGATTATCAAGAATATCACTTGTTCCTCCTTAATAATAAATGATGTGAAAGAAACTGTCACAGCCATCCTCAAATGAGTTAATGAATACTTCAAAATATGGTATGCAAAGCTAGTGAAACTAACATCAGATGCAGCAACATAAAGATGTCCATTCCAGGCTATTTGGGGACGACATCGCTTTGAAAAACATAAAATAATTCTTTCACCATTATCAAAAGTTATTGTCCGAGATACGAGATCTTCCAAATCCATTGTAAGACTTATCTAAAACATTGAATTTACTAAAAGTATTCGAACAAATTGATTTTTTCAAGAAATGTTTCTTTTCATTTATCGTCCATATAACCACATGAACTGCCACCTGAGAGCAAAAAATGTAAGATATGGTAGTTCGAAAGTATGAATACCACAAATCAGACCTCTCCAGTCACCGGATCTCTGATAATTTGATCAACTTCTCGGTCAGCAAACATATCTGAGTGATCTTCATCATCGCTATATAGACCTTCCTCATCATTTATGCATTCTTCCATATCGCCTACATCACTTCCCGGAGTTGGAGACATCGCTGGATGGCTTCCTTCCGTTTCGACAATTACTTCTTCGCTAACGCTCTGCAAAAGAATTCATATACCATTACTAAAACTAAGTCATAAGTTTAACATAAAATGGGTACATTCACAATGAAAAACTTCCAAAAGCTGATACAAAATATTTACCATATGTAGGCCGACGTCTTGGTGTACTGTATCACCTTGTTTTTCTTGCTCATGTATTCTTTCGTCATATTCTCCGTGTTGTTCACTGCTAGTGGTATCCCCAATCTGCATCAATGCTTCATCCAATTCATCAATGACCTGAAACTTTATACAATTTATGAGATTTATCAGACCAGTAATCATGAAGTGTTTTTTTAAAAAAAATTTCTAAACCAGTCAATCACTCTAGCATCATTTGAATTTTCTCCAGCCTGGTATTCAGGATAAAATATGCTTCGATTCAAGACATCGGAATTTCTGGACAAATCATTTTCAATAGATTTTGCAAAATTTAAGGAATAGGACTCTATGATCATTCTTCAAGTTAATAAAATATAATCTTTCTCATTGGGGGATATATTGACTTACATGAACAAACAGTATATCAATTAAAGTTATTGTCTAACAAAAGATTTATTTACCTGACCAGAATCCACAATTTCCACTTCGGCACTTTCGATCTCTTGTTGACTCTGTTCATAACTATTTCCCACATTAACAGGGTCGGTCATGCTGTCTCAAAATTATGTAGATTTGTTGCTCTGGAATTCCTTTTGTTCTTTAAAAAAATTTGGAAAGAACAAACATAAAATAAGGCAAGAGAAGACAGTGATAGGTGATATCTACTATTCTTCATCTAACTCTGCATTCTCTTTTGCGCATTCAGTATAAATTCTATAACAATTTTCCTCTTCTCATAAAATCTATAACTTGAGAACCAAACCTGAATTACGAATATCTGCGGAAGATAGCAGCAAGATTGTTTCTAATACCTATCCAACACCAAAATCAAATATGTTACTATCAATTATTATTTCTGTTCCTCCTCACAAACCTAACCGGTCAGCAATGTTCTTCATCATTAATTGTTGCTACGACATATTTCATGATATTCCAAACAAGCATACTATTTTCTTCAGATTCATTCAATGGTTTTTGCATTTTCAAATCTGCCTGCCCTCAAGTCGTAGATGTACTTTGCTTTTTATTTGTGATTTCATAACTTCGACTAAAGATAGTGTAGCATGATTAAATAAGTCTTTTGAATGATTAAGCATTTGTATATGCTATAAAAGATATCCTATTCCTACTTCATTTGTTAAGATTTCTCATGGTCAGTACGAGATACCAAAGTTTTCACAGTATCATGGCATTTCGAACGATGTCACCATACCCTCAATGATACCTGGTTTCCCAAACACAATGCATTGACAGTACCGCGGGATTGACCGCGATGACTCCGACGGTATTTCCTGTTTGACCACAACTACCCATATGACTCCACACGGGGAAAAAACCACCCCATACCAGCCCCCTCCTTCCCCCTTCCCCATCACAAACGCAGCGGAAACAGAGAAATCGATTACATTGTTCCTCAACACCAAGATAGGAATGTTGCATTTCGAGCCTAAAGCGCTTTAAGACCAATTCCAAATAATACAGCTATACAGTATAGTGTGTAGTCAGCGTCTGCATTCGTTGCTTCTTTGCTTGATCGTGCTGGGTATTATTCCCACAAATTAACCAATCTCGAGAAGCAAACAATATTCGTAGTAAAATAATGTAGGCGCATTTCTGTCATTATCACTGTTGCCATTATCACCACCAGAATGCTAAACTTACAATGAGTTAGCGACATCTAACTGCGAGCATCTCCATTTTGACTCCATTTCATTTTTATTACATTTGTGAAAAGTCACAATTCAACGAAATAAAAATCCTTATTGGGAACAGAGCTGAAGAATGAGTTATTGCATGATAGCAATATAATTCTTATCTGCCACATTATAAGACAGCTCTAAATCCGATATCAGTTCTATTTAGCACATTCTCAACCTACCATTTCTCATGATATCCTGTTCTTTCTGTAACAAGTAGCTATCATTAGGATACTGGCATGGGAAAAGAATACGCTTACGAGACGATGCCATATATACAAATACTAAATTACTGAAAAAATTCACGAGGATTTACGGGCCGCATTAATCGATAAGGAAGGGAAAACTCCGAGCCCATTTAATGAACTAGCTTATCATTCAAATTAAATTCCATTTCTCTATGCCGAAAAATTCGTCAAATGTGTTCAGGGAATACACGACGCACGCTGAATAAAACAGCAGATCAGTAGTTTTCAAAGTCTTGTGATGCACTTATTGCTAATTCCCAGAAACACTAGGAGAATCAAGAAATCCACACAGATGATAGATCAAGAAATCCACAATCACTGACTCGTAATAATTATTGTTCTTTCTAACAGCACAAGAAAATAAACATCAATGATAACTAATTAAGGTGGAATTACTTTTTCGAAAAGGTCGGTATAAGATACAAAAAACCGAAAAAAGATGGAGCTGAAGTACAAAACATCTCAAATTAGTAGTTAATTTTACAATACAAAAATTATTGAAATAAGCCAGTAGGATAGTAACATGGGCAGAGATAAAAAGTATTTGACTACAAAACAAGTTATAAGGAATTGTATACGCAGATTATCCCTCTATGATAGTTTCCTTTTTTGATATTGCTAAAATGTAATTCCTACACTTTCGTAAACTCAGTTCTCATTGGAATCTAATTTCTCGCATAAAAAAAGTCTGCTTATTCAAATATAAGGAACTGTCTTATTTAAGAAATTGGTAGGAAGTGTCATAGTAACCGGATAATCTTCGTAACAGGCGTTTTCTATTGTGGTGTTGATGATGGAACATTGCCCCACTGTGGCGATGGAGGAAATTGATTGTATGCTGCAAAAAATACTGAAATAAGGATAGGTTTCCATCTCTTGTTAGACATGGAAATCGTAAGCCTTAGTGAAAAATTTCTTTTAATAAAATATGAAGAGCCATCATCCAAAAAGTCTTTCACCAAAAACATAAGGTTTCGAATGGATGGCAAAAAATAAAATTAAAATTAGGTCCAACTCAATATTTCGTAATCGAAAATTCCCTCTGCAAATAAAGCACATAGCAGACTATAAGATTGCTTTTAACATTTCCTTTAGAAAACGAGAATTTAAAAATTGAGATTACCATGCAAAGGAGGATTGAAAGCTCCAGGATACGTTCCTGGATATGCAATTGGATATGGTGTTGTGTAATTTTGATTAAATTGCGGCTGCGGCATATAAGGTATCTGCTGAGGTGGATATCCATATGGTGCATGAGCTGAAATTAAATTGAGATCCTTGCAACAAATTGCTGCAATGTAACGAGTTGAATGTTTGTCGATGAGTTTGTAGATGAGAAAAATGAAGATATTTGTCATAAAAAAAAAACGATTTATCATGTTGCTTCTTACTTACACTCACGCTCTTGTAAAACATGCGGAATTGAAAGGAATGAAGAAACTGTTTTCCAAAATTCGTTAACATAAGTAAATTTAATAAATGTATTATAATCGTAATTTATTTTATTACCAAAAGATGCAAACGGTTGTTGTTGCTGAGGATTACATAGCTGAGGCTGATAGTTTTGGTTCTGAGATGGTGTGGGTGGTGCTTGTGTTGCTGCAAAATATGCATGTTCACTTCCAAATTTTGAAAAAATTTCGGGTATGTAAATAAAAATAATTTAAACACATGAGATAACCAAAGCGAATGAATCCCATTTTATTAGTAATGGTTGCCCTTATCAGAATCTCTTATCCCTATGAATAGAAAATAATTCCCATCACCTTGGAATGCACGACAAAATATACAAAAATTGATAATTTGGGTCGGAAATTATACATTATCCTATAGTAGACTGCTATTGCTATCTTAAAAAATCGAGACAAAAATAAAGATTAAAGAGAAATATAGACTAGCAGTGACTAGTAGTGAAATCAATCGACATTAAAATTAAATAAATAAGTCAACAGGATTTAGAATTAATATGACTATATGAGTCATATTAATTCCATCTTAGTATGCGGTATTGCGAAGGAAAGGTTAAAGAAGCTTCAGGTTATTGAGAAAAGCAAGGATTTTAAAATAAAGAACTCAATATTATACATAAGATTTTAAAGCAAGAATGAAAATGGCTGAATATTAGAAAAAAGAAAAGGTTGGAATGATACCTTGAAGGTTGTTAACATTACGTGGAGGTGGAATTGGCGCTTCTACATCGAATGGATTATTTGACAGGGATGCATTTGATGAAGGTTTTGGTGGTGGCGGTCGAGGGGGTGCACTGCTGTTTGAAGAACCTGAATTATCATCCAAATAAATAGTTATGGTAAACTAAATAAAAAACTTATCATCGTTACAATTCTTTGATTTCATCAAGTGACTATTTCTTACAGTGCTTAATGTAACATTTTCATCTCATTATATTTCATTCACACTAACCGGAAACAATATTTTGTTGCAACTGCTTCATTAGATCTTCCTTTTCAGTCTGCCGAGCAAAACAAAAATCGGATACTTTTTGTTGTAATCGCAATAGTAAAGGAGTTAAATCGTTATAAAACTGAAAGTAGAATTAATATATGTTTGCGGAATAAAACAGTGGAATAGGTGCAATCAAATGTTAATTATACCTTACCTTTGTTCCTTCATCCAAATTCGACTTAATTTCTAAAAATTTATCATGTCCATTGGCCAATATTTTCAAAATCCGCTCACGCTCAACAGCACGTTGGCTGGATGCTTTTTCCGAACCAAATTTGTTATTCCATAACTATAAAAAAATTCAATCCTACAAAAAAGCCACTTAATTTAAATAAAGGGAACAAGTACAAATAAAAACAGTTAAGACACGAAAAGCCCGTTCCAAAACAAGCTAATAACAAAAAATTATTAATAATACCAGTGATTACTTACTTGTACTTGTGCCAAACAATCCTCTTGCTTCTTAATAGTTTCATTTACTTTGGCTTTTAATGGACCATATATTTCTGCAATTTTGGCAGTAGAAATTTCTTCCTCATTGATAACTTGGTTGTCGGCTAGCGCTTTCAGGAAAATAGAGCTTATATCACAACGAACATTTGTGAATTCCTTTTCTAACTTCTCTCGTTCAATCTACAAATTTATTTCAAACGAAAAGAAAGAATTAAAAGCATAAGATAAATATTAATTCCAGTAATGGGCACCATTGAATAAAGAACTCAACTATCTTTCAGGAGTTCTGCTTCTGTTTTTAATTTATCCTGCTGTGACACTATTATATCGATAATAAATATCGATTTAATAGTATCACAGCACTTGTCGATATAATAGTATCACAGTAAAAGCAACCAGAGAACTGAACAAAGAGCAAGTCAAGACAGCAAAAAATTTGCTGGAAGAAACAAGAAAGAGAGTTGCAAAACCAAGTATTACACAGGGTCAAAAAACAGTGGCTTTTCATGCTCGGATCTCACCTTGATTTCTTGTACAACATCCATTAAACTTCTCAGTTTGATCACAGCTTCCGAATTCTTGTTAGCATTTGAAGAATCAAGAGACGGTATTGCTGCTGTAAAATTCTACTCTATATTTCGGGGTGTTACTTTATTATAGTGACAACTTACATTGTTTAAATCCTATATATATCTATAAAAGCTACGAATAGATATCTATAAAACTAGCAATAGATTAGATATTTCTTTGCCTAAAACGCTCTTTAGTTTCAGAAATAAAAAAAAAAAACATAAAGAAGCACTTATTTTAATTCAGGTTCAGTTGCACTAAGTAACCTGATCCCTTCTCTATTCTCTTCCAGTTTCCGCTTGACCGTTTCGTCTGCATTGAAAGCTGCACGAAGAATGCCACGATATTTACCGCATTCCTGGTGAAGTGGAGCTGTAAGCTGGTCAGAAGCCATACGTGTCCACTTATCTTTGAACTGTGATCGCAAACGATGATCATTTTCCTTTTCTTCATTTAGCAATCGTAAAGTCTAGAAATTTTTTTTCGACTTATCAACATCGAAGGAACAGTTAAAAAGATAAAAGTGAATAAAAGATAAGAGATAATATGTTGCAGTTTTAAGAGATAATATGCCGATCATTTGCAATCAAGAAAAAAACAGTGCACACCGAAGAAATAGAGTAATTAGAAATAAATATTATGGAATTCCTATATAAATTTGAAAATTCACTTCAGTCAAGATTTCCTCGTTTCTTTTATGAATATTTGGCAAGTCAGCGATAAGATTTGTAAGGGCATCAATTCCACCCTGAGATTTAACTTTAGAGGATTTTTGTCGGATTGACTCTGGCAATATTTCCTGATTCGCCACGTCATCCAAGGCTGCGGGCAAATTTAGTGATGCCAATATCCTATAATAAATCAAATAACAACTCATGGCTAATCACAGATCGAATACAGATGCTAAGAATTAAATTGTTACTATCAATCTTCATAAAATCATATACAGCCTTTTTATTCTTCTTCTGTTCTGCATTTCCAAAAGTAGAGGCTGAAGTGAAAATTTCGAAATTAATTTACCCATTCATTATTTGAGTATGTTCACGTAGACGCCCAGTTTCCACATTGATAACTTCTGACTTTCGAGCATCAAAAGACGCAGTAGCTTGATGTACTTGAACCGGCACAAGGCTTGAAAACATGTCTGCAATAACAATAATTTTGGACAAGTGATAAAAAATTAGAAGGAAGAATTAATACAATTCAAAAAAAAAAAACCGCGAAACTTAACAATTGCCATGTATTTGTAACATTCTAACCAAGAAGAACTGGCTGCAATATCAAATTAAGTCACATTTTCTTTCGTAAAATAAAACGAAAATCATAGATAGAAATTATACCTTTAAATCGCGGTGTCATTGGAAAAGTAACCGGTACGATTTTAGCAACCGCAGCCTTAGGCAAAGGTGGCAAACTTCGGAAATCAGCGATTTTCTCATGATACTAAAAATAAAACAGCTAAATGAGGAAGTTTCTTTTTTGCTAAGACGTTCTTTCAATTAAGATGAGAAATATTCTAAAAATACAGTTGCTATTACCTAAAATGCTCTCTTTCTCTACAAAAGAGCCAACTATTGAGTACTGAATTATTTAAAAAAAGCAAAAGAACAAAAGAAGAATAATACATGAATAGATTTATAAGCAACACTACTGAAACTCTAAATTTTAAAAAGCTGAGAAATTATAGAAAAATTACAATGAAATCATTATCCTTCTTAGCTACTGCATACGCTTTTTCAATAGCTGCATTTTGTATATCAAATGTTCCATGAGGCATATAACTGGTTGCTTGCTGCATGAGAGACTGTGCTTCAATTAATCGACTCAACTGTTCACCTGAAATTCAAGTTTTCAAGTACCTTCATGAATGAATAAACTTTCTTTGTGGTCCGAGTCAAAAATACGATATAAGGAGAACATTAGGGATAGAACACACATGCTTCATGCAAAAAAGAGTATAACATCCAGGTTCAAACTCGAATTTATCAAAGTCATTATTTTCCAAAATACTGTTTCGTATTTCCAGTAAAGAAATACATGTGTATATTTCTTATCATGTAGTAACAAACCTATATTTTTCGAATCTGCATTGTCCATTGCTTTATGATATTGAGAGAGAGCTGAAAGTCCCAAGGCTTTACCTTTTACAGTGTTTATCCATTCCTATAAAGTGATGTTCATATATAAGAAAAACGAAAGATTATAAAAAATGTCCAAAAGTTTTGCAACGAAACTTGATAAAAATAATCATTAAAAAAATCTAAGCAAAAAATCACGGCGATTAGCAACAGAGAAGCTATGAAATTATTATACAAGGCTGAACAAATTGCAAAATTTCAATGAAAGTTAAAAAATACATGACAGTAACAACCTTGTCAAACAATCCTCTCACGGCATCTCTTTGCAACTGCTTCTGAGATTCATGATAATACTCGGCGCATTGTGCTGCTAATTTCGTCAATGCAAGTGATTTCATTTTATCTAAAAATAGTCTAGTTTTCTCAAAACAGAACTACATCATATATAAAGGAATATTATTGCTTTCCTCCACTAATTCAATTCCCAAATATGAAAGAAATAAACCTTTTTCAGCTTTAATATATATCGCTTCCTGTGCTTGAGCTAGCATAATTATTGAAAGTACTGATAATGTATCAGGCATAAGATCTGGAGTTGGTTCCTGGAAAGGAAATGTTATATTATTAATTCATATTAATTCATAAATTCATAAAGATGTCAAATTCGAAGGTGACAATATCAACTGTTCACCAACGGTGAATCATGACAACCCCACAAGAGTCATCAAACATAATTACGTATAATAAGTTTTTAATGCTTAAATAACTTAAATGTATAGTAGTTACATCACTACAAAAAATCTACTGATAAAAACATCATAATCAATTGATGACTAGTATTTCAATTACTTAGTATAAATTTTTATGGTGTAGTTAAATAATGAATCATTTTCTCGGAACCTATATGCATCATTGTCAGGGAAAGCCGGAATACACCAAAAGAAATAATGTTCTATATTAAAATGACAATGATGGATTCAATTTCAAAAATTGCAAAAGCTATCGAACCTGCTGTATAATCCCCAGGATTGTATCCTTCAGATGTGCAAAGACACCAGCTGATTGTTGAAAAAATTTCGCTGCTGTTTTGAGTTCTTCGTCAGTACGCATTGGTTGAGAAGCAGCAATCGCAGACATCAGAGCACCACAGTTGAATAATACAGAAGCTCTTTCAAAAGCACCATCACTTAGAGCTGAAAATTAGTTTATAATTCATATCAAATCAATTAAAGGAAAGCTTCTTTATCAAAAAATGAAATTCGAGGTACGCCCGGATTGATGCCCTAATATAAGTAAGGTCTACCTTGTTTTATTACCTTTTAGTAAACTTCGTGCTTCTTGAATCAACAATTGATAATTACAAGTTATAGCTTTCTTCTTAATATTATTTATTCCAGCAGCATTATCATGGAATAAAAGAGTATGAAAAGACATATAAACATACTTAATGAAGCTCGGCCGAAAAAAAGTGAGCCTTTATCGAATGCATCCTTCCATTTAAAGTTGACAGGATTTTGAGTCGCAGTAATTGGTATTTTGTTTTCGATGGCCACCAACTGATCATAATATCTGAAAATGTTTGAGCTGTAGAGTGTGAGTTATCAAGACTTGTGCGGGAAGAATAAAAGTAATGATTTGTTAAAACTATTCCTTAGTCATTCAGACTTCGACCAATTCATTAGTTCACCAAATTCTTCCAGATTTCATTCTCGACTAAGACAGAGTGTCTTAGTCAAATTAGCAACTGATACATACCTAGTCAGGACATCCAGTGCACTCTGATGTTTATCCAAGGGTTGATTGCAAGCCTTGTTTCGCATTCTATTCAATTCTTGCATTGCTTCCCTAATTTCTGAGCTTAGTTCATTCTCTGATAAGTAAATATTCTCGACATAACTCATCAGTGGTTTCACCAAATCCACCTCGTTCGTATGTTTCAGAGGTACCGCCAGAAAAGATGACATCTTTTATGTCACAAATTCTTGAAATTCGTTAAACTTCTGGAATACAAATCCTTATGGTGAAGTTTTGTCAGAAATAGAAAAGATCAATGACTTGACAAGGCCTCCTCGGAGCGATAAGGCCATTCAACCAGAACCACTCGTAATTCATCATCTAATAGCAAATTAAAAGGATGACAAAGGTTTTCTAAGACTTTTAAATATTAAATATATCACATACATATCACACATATCACAAATTCTTTCTTTTTTTTGTGATAAACAAAATGTCATCATTTTGAGGATGAAGTGATTGAGAAAGGTTAATAAGGTTAAAGAAAAATGATGCTTGCTGTCACACCACGTTTACATCAATTGATATTTAAACGATTAACGATACATTTTTATCATATACCATATTTAAAGATTGAAAGAGGAAAAGTACTTCTCAATCAAATGCTATTATTTCACAGTATCATTTAATAGGTGCTAGCAGAAAGTTCCCGTAAGTGTGAAATATGATAAAAGATAAGTGGAAGAAAGAAAAAAAACTAGACGAAACTGGTAGTGATAAGCGATGACAGAAATATCAATCTATGATAAACATATATCTGTCTAAGCTGTTGGACAAGGTCAATGACTTTTACCGGGTTAATGTTCAAGTTGCTGTGCAAGACGCAACCGGAACCCTGGATTACGTGAAATGTTGACGTTAGGCGTAGCTACGTCCGTATGCTACTGTAAATGATCTTTCGTCATTCCAAGTTTACCGTATTCACGTGATGTATAGACACTGTATTATATTAGCACTGCACGAATTGGTGGATGCGCTGATCAGGTCATCCAAAAATTATATGAATCATTCGAGAGAACGCTCTCATTTCCATATCATTTCTTTGGATCACATCAACGAGAATGTATCGATTAGAAGCATAGCTGATGATCAGAATTATGAAAATGAAAAGAATTTATTGCTTTTGAAGTGTTTTTAAGATGCTTCGAGAATGCTTTTTAGATATGAACGATAGAAATTGAATTGCGGATGTGAGGTATTTTTTGCATTTGAAGAAATGCTATCTGAAATAGCAATGGTGGGATAAAGCCATTTTCGAAGAATTTCGTCAACAATTTTTTTTTTGAAGAAGAAGAAAGAACATTTCAATTTTTGCTGTTTGTGAGATGATTCGAGAATTCTTATATAGTATGTAGCACTAAGAAATGTTCCAAATGTAAAATTATGCATCGCTGCAATCTTATCCGATGGTATTTATACAGTATTAAATTTAATCGATAATGATAATTGTGCATTGCTGCAATGCTAGTTGATGACAACTTCACTTGCCGCAATACTAATCGATAATAATTGAAGATTGCTGCAATAGTAACCGATGAGTGACATATTTGGAATCAGAACTGAACAGGAATGATCAGACGAGCAGATCACGTAAATCTCCTTTTCGCCTTCTTCCACGGATATCGACGTATAGGAGAGAAATTTCCCTATTTGTGCATGTCGGAAAGTAATTTTCCAAATATCTAATTAAGTTAAAATACCTCAAAAATGTTGTCAAATAACTCATATTGACCGAATTTGATTTTTTTTTTAATATACGCTGAATATACTTAATATGTACTAAAGTGAGCGAACACAAACGAAAAAAAAGAAAGGATGGCCAAATGGAATGTAATCGATTAAATGACTGCAAATTTTGCTTCTCACAAAAGGCATTTCAAAATGATTGAATAATGTGTGAATACAAATTTCGGGATTATTTGACGTCAGCATCCTATCGATAAACAATTTCCTAAGATGAAATGATAAAGAGCGGTTATCGTGACAATGAATGAAATATAAATGTGATAAATATAAAAAAATAACAAAAATGTACTTTTTCATGTTAATACTTGTGAAAAACAAGTAATAAATACCTATTATGAAATAAAATTCAGTGATATTTTGAAATTCGGAACTCTTCTTGCGGGATGTATGCAGAAATTACATAATGAAATCGAAGTGGAAGTCAAAACTGTTGTCACTGAGCTTCAATCGCAGTTAACAGATAATGAAAATGAAATGAATGAGTCAACGTGATTGGAAATACTTTTGAAGATCGACGACGGAAAGATACGTTGCAAAAGGAATGATTTGTTGTTCAGATTGACGGAGGGAGATTTACGTACAGACAACTGTATAACTGCTGTATTTATATTTATATTCTTTTGATGTATTCAAAAAAAAAAAAAAATGCATCCAAAAAGTTGGCTGCCTGGAAATGTACTTTAAACTTATGAACAGGAATGCCAAATTATGTCAAAATATTTTCCATTAAGTTTCTTCCTACAATTTATATCAAATTTTTTGAAACGATTCAAAAAATATCAAAAAGAGGTTAAAATTTTCTGCGCATAATATTATTTCTTTTTTTAACTTTTTAACATAATTTTTATCAGAGCATTTGAAACATTTGGAGAGTAAACATTTTTTAGCAATTATTTTATTTCTAATCACTTTATTATTTTTCTTTTGCTGCTCTTTCCACTTAACCTTATAAACAAAAAAAAATAAAAATTTAATATTTCCATTCTTGAATAAAATTTTTTGTTTTTATTGTAAAGTTTTAATTTTGCTGCTGTTACCGTGTACACAAGAATTTTCCGTTCATTCCTCTTAAAGATGAGCAGTTCGGAAATTTTTGGAAAATATATAAATAATAGTACGCGACATTAAATCAAAGAAAAAATTAAAGATAAGATGTTTTGGAATTTTAGAAATAAATTTAAGCAAATTAAAAAAGGAATCTTTTTGAATAAAATTCCCTTCTATCTTAACTTTTCAATTTTTCATAAATCAATTATAAGAAAAAGTCGATAGCATACGAGCGAGAGGTCATTGAATGTGTTGAAAATCTTTTGCTGAGTGGAGATTTAATCAATAAACGCCCAATATTCTGAATGCGTTTATTCTAAAGCACTCATTCAGAATATTCTGAAAATGTAAAAAACAATTTTCTTTTTCCTCTTTTTAACAACGAATTTTTATAAAAATGGGTTTTCTTTTCAGTCGTAGACCACATGTTATCAAACTTATCACTCAGAGGATCATCCAATCATCGATTTTGAATCAAAGCTATACGTAAATACAGTTGAGATAAACATTAATTCTTTGCCAAATAATTTCAAATTTCAATTCTAAATTCTTCAAAAATCGGCAAGCAATATTTTATCATTTTTTGATGATGATATTACACATTGAATCATTGTAGTACACTTTTAGAATGATTTCTCCTATTTTCAGATAGAAAATTTGGTGACAACAACTCTGAACTGTGCTACCTATTATAATTGCATTTGCAAAAAACCATCATTTTCCAATGCAACTAATAAAAAATTTCGAAATGGAGACAGACAAAATTTGTTATGAAAAAAGATTAGGATTCTGTTATCACATAATTTATATGTAAACACAATTGTCACATATAAATCTGTCTGTTCAAAGATCGTACTTTGTCCGGGATGAATAAAAAAGACTATCATTTTCCGTTTAATAAGCAATTGTTAATACAGCAATTTCGTTGGATGCTTAGCTGTTTTTGAACAATTTCAATTTCTACATTTTAGGGAATATTTTTCGAAAATATTTTGCAGAATTCGATTTCGGATTTCACCATTTCAAGCATTATCACTGATCTGTGAAATTGTCCCCAACAACATGTGCTGCTACCATATTATTTCACAGTATTTATGTTGCCGTCAAATATTGTACAAGTAAATGGTACGTGAATAAGACGTTACCTCAGCGTGGAAATTAAATTTTCATAAATTTTTTTATTTTAATTACGAACAGTTATTCTTACAAAAAAATCGCTTTTTTTTTAAAAAAAAAAAAGTTTCTCTGGTTTATTTTTTTGTTACTTCAAAAGTAGTTGATATCAATTTGTTACTAAAAATAGGACCAATCGATCATTTGAAGCCGAGAAAATCCATGGAAGCAACTGAATTTGAATGGAATAATTCAGAATCAGAAATCTTTATATATTCCAGGAATGAAAAATAAATTCAAAATAATAATTGGAGCAGACAAAAAAACGATTCAACTCTGACCTTATCGAGAAACTCGAAGTTTAGTGATATGAATTTTCGCTCATAAATAGAGATTTGTATAATTGACATTTAGATAAGAGGAATTTATCAGTATAATTGATAGTCGTATTCAATTTGTGTTATATAGCATTGTTTTGCCTTATGTCATTCAGCGCTCTCTACCAACATTTCCCGCCGTTTATGATCTCTCTCTTTTACATGTAACAAAGGATACGGCTACAAATGAATGCTCTCCATCTTTGTTTAGTCTTTTTTGGCTTTGTGCCATAATATCGTCAAACCGTGACATTATCGATTGTATATCCATCATGTACTGATCACGTCAATGAGGGATATCCATCGATCTTATATGTCTAAGGACTATTTCAGTCCCGCTCACCATATATTATATGTGTATGTTCATGTTGGTCAGTTGGAAATGGTATCGAGGTGTGTTCCTCCCGAGGGTAACTATAGGTGGTGCGGCCTCAAATTGGT
>UPTC01000647.1:0-30626 GCA_900537255.1 Acanthocheilonema viteae | reverse complement strand
TTTTCAAAAGCTTTTTTTTTGTTATCATAATGATTCGAGAAAAGAAGAATAAGAAAGAACATGTTTTTCATTTGCTCATCTTTTTATTTATTAAAAAATTTAAATAGAATTAGGTAATTAATTCAATTGATTTTTCTACCAGGATCATATAGATTTTCAGTGAGCGAATAACGTTTAAAAATCAAATCAGCACTTTTCGATGTTATTAATGGTGATGGTATTATAGCACTAGGATCTTCACGATATTGTGCAGCTGTTATACCAATCTGGAAATTTTATCATAAATTTAAGTTAAAAATTAAATTAGTAATTATTTGCTGTATGACAGATATTGTTTTAAAAGAAAAAACTCTTCATCCTTTGCTAAACATTTTAAAAGCAAAAATAGTAATTAGCTATACCCATTCATAAAAGTACATCATAATATATTATCATCATTTAAATTAAGCAAAAATAAAAATATTTAAAACAAATTTGAAAATATTTCATATTTGTATAAAATTTAACACGCAATAGCAGCTATTACATTTTGGTTAAAATTTATCTTAAATTGTTATCCTTTAAAACAAGTATTTTTTTCGTAACAAAAAAAGGTTTAAAATATTTGATGTTTATCTGAAATTAAATATTTATACATAATAAGCATCAAAGAAAAGAGATTTGATGGGATGATTAATTTAATTATTATTTGATGTTATTGGCTATGGCTAATTTGAAAATATCACTTCATTGATTTATTTTACCTTTGTAATAATCAAACTTTCTTATTTACCTATTTTATGCTATGTGCCTTAAATCATTCCCCTAATTTTATTGAGAGTTAGTTCGCCATGTATTTTGAAAGTAATCAAAATTAGGATATTCTATATTACATGTAAATACAATACATTCTACGTGATTTTAACACAAAAATAAATATCAGGATATTTAAACATACTCCATCAGCAAGTGAGCTATCCGCCCCACAATCGACCAATGTATCATAAATTGCATTTTTTTGAGTTGCTGCATAATGTATTGCTGCTCGACCATTCTGCAAAATTCTTAACTCATTATTCGATCTTTTAATTACATCCCAGAAACTAATTATTCTGTTTTTATTGCATGATCAGTTTGAGATACATTAGTAAATTACTGTAAAATAATATCCACTCTATTGCTCTCTATTAAAGTTAACTGCTGTTTTGCAAATAATCATTCCCATTTTGGATGATTTAGTAATTGATTAATATTGTTTCCACAGTGACAAAAAAGTAAATATCTTAGTCGATCAATTAGTTGTTAGAATTACAAACAAATGTTAGTCATAATTAATAATAGAATGTATGGAAATCTCGAAAAAATTTTTTTTCAAATATTCTAAAAAAATCAAAATTATAATCAACGCCATTAATTAAGGTAGATGATACCACGTCTAAAATATCGATGCTTTTTGGGAAAACATTTGCAAGGTATTCAACAATTTCATGACGCTCATTACATACTGCAATATGAATTAAGCTTAAACCTGAAATTAAATCTTTCCTTTTTACCACAGTTAGAGAAAAAAATGAATGAACAAAAAATTTTAACAAAAAAATAAAAATTAAAAGATTAATTTAAAAAAAACATTGCAGATTGGTGTTTTTCAAAGCAAAACAATAATTTTTTTCTAGCAATTGTGAAAATTATTATCCTTTTTTAAAGAAAATACCACAAGAAAAAGTTAAAGTAAGTAAAAGTAGGTAACTTTAGCATTTCTTGCTTCTACTAAATCACTGTCAAGTAAATTTCGTAATTTTTTCAATTGATTTTCTTCGATAGCTATTGTTGCTGCATTCAAACGATTCTGTAACAATAAGCAAATATAATTAATTGAGAAAAATAAATCGAACTGTCGTAAAATTATGCGACTAATCGATAGCATGTATATTCATAAAATATTTTGATCAAACAAGTAAACCAATGCCAATTAAATTTTATTTGATTTTCTGAGTGAAGTTGTCGAATTGATCAAATTTGTTTAATTAAAGTTCGAATTTTTTCAAGCTTTGAAAAGATTTGAAAAAATACTTTTTTCTCTCAAAATTTAATTTTTTTAAACAAGAAAGTTTGACTTATGTTGAAATAGCCCTATATTTTTAAAAAGAAAATTTGAAATGAATGAATTCATTTAGAGAAGCAAAGAAAACCTGCTGTTTCCGGAATCGTGTTATGTACTGCATCAAATGCTCATTATTCAAATGTTTAGCAACAATTCGGCCAACTTCTTGTAATCTGCCAGTAATTTGTAAATCTTCCAATTCGGTAAATTTTTTAGCATCAAAATCTAAATTCATTATACGATATTCCAAATCACTCCGCTTCGCTTCTACTTCATCTAAAACAAATATAAATATTAAATATTGTATTTGAATAACAATTAACCTTTTCAATTCTTTTCATAAAATGTTTTTTGTCCTCATGAAAATTTTGGCACATTTTTATTAATGTTGCAGATATTAAAGTTTTTGCGAATTACTCATTATAATGTTATCGGAAGAAAAGTTATAATATTGTTTAAATGTATTCTAATATAAAATCAGAATTCTTTGAACTTTTGTAATGAAACACATTAAATAAAAAAATCGACAATGCTTTTGATTAATTTAAGAATTTTAATTAGTTTACTAATTTTTAATATAACTTTTAATGGACATAAATTTTAACTTTTAAATATCATAAATAGGCAATATAACTTTTTGATAATAGTGAAAGCTTGAAATTTAATATAATATAACTTTCTTGAAATTTTAGAATAAGACAAAAAACAAGAATAAAATAATTTTGTAATTTCAACGCAAACACCAACTTGCAGCCATTGAGAAATTGTTTGTGGAAATGTTTTCTTTTCACCTAAAAATTAAAATTTGTTAAGGATAATTGGAAGACTGTTATAAATGATAATTAATGAAAAATATTCCATCAAAACAGATTGAAATTATTTTTCATACATACACAGTTGTATGAAGAGATCTTCGAGAGAAATATGTGAGAGATAGAACATAGGAAAGGAAGGATTATTAAACTAATTCTTTCATGATATCATGTCAAGTGATAGAGATTACATGAGATTACATTTTTAATTTCTTTTATTCATGCTCGATCTATATTAATATCTGAAGTACATCATGAATAATCCATAAGATTCCGGAATCTCAATAATATCAATCATTTTAGGATTAAATTCTTGATATTAAAAATTAAAAAAAAAACTTCCCAACTCATTTTACGAAAATTAAAAAAAGAATGATTCAATTGCGTCTTAAATTACAAAAAAAAAATTGATTGCTTTAAAATCTTCAATTAGTTTCAATTGAAAGTGGTGAGAATAGAAATGATATAATAATTCCTCTTTTCATATTTCGTTGATGGAGCTGAAATGTAAGGCTTGAATAAACTAATTAAATAAGAAAGTTAAAGATAGAGAAAAGGGATTTAATAAATCGATTATTAATATCATGCGAAAAAAATTTCTATCTGATGCATGTCGTGATGAATTAATTAATCATAAACTGAATATTGTATGAAATAATTAAAAAATAAAAAAGCTTAATTCATTTTACCACTTGTTTCATTTTAAATTATAAAAAAAATTGATTGCCTTAAAATCTTCAATTAGTTTTAATTGCACGATTGTATGAAAATTTCAGTAGTATAAGATATTATGCAAAAATAGTAATGGATAGCATATAAAATTTATTGCAGTTATGTTGGATATTGATAAAAAAATTAAAAATCAAAACGTGTAAAATTAACTGAATTTGTCAATTTTTAAATTTGAGTGTTATATTATTACACTGATATCAAAAATACTCCACCTCTTTGCATTAATATAAATGAAGCGACGAGCTGTCTGCATTATAAAACTGGAAATAATCGAAATCTTATCAATTTGGACAGCGAAAGATAACCATAACAAATGATATACATTAATTGTGTTATTAATTTAAGTAAATTCAAGAATAATTGGCATGGAAAAGTGAAAAATAATATAAAAACTGTGGAATTGAAAGTTAAACAAAAAACGGATACATTGATTTATTGTCAATTGAAATAAATAATAATGAAATCGAAGAAAATTAGCAAGTCACGCATTTCATATTTTTCGACGAAACTTCACTTTGATATTCCATCAATATCAATGAATAATTTCTTTGAAAGTGTTAAGCTAAAAAAATGTTAATTCTTTTAGATGCCAAATATTTGAAATCTTTGATAGCAGGACTAATAGATGGATTACGAGCTTCCTCCATGATATTTCTTTAATTATTATTAGCCAGTAATGATGTTTACATCGGATACTGCCATAATATTTATCTATGGTATATTAAATCATGCACTGCAATGTTACATCGCACACCGCTGCTTTTCGTCTACTGTAGTACCAGGAACGAATGACATCTGTCTACCGTATATGCATCATACATTCGTTTACTGCTGACATTCGTTTACTGTATATTATAAACCGCTGATATTCGTCTACTGTATGTTAAACCATGCTGTAATGCTATATCGTAGTGACTACTATTATATGTTCCACCATTATGTGCTTCATTCGCTGTCTACAGTAATAACATTTTTCGATTCAAAATTTGTGATCAATTTTTTCCTAAGTATGATTATTTCAGACATTGTGGTATATCTGAAATTTTCTAACAATTATTTCAATTTGTAAAATTCAAAAATACACTAGCAAATTATAATTGCATAAAACTTCTAAATTAAATGATACTATATTTTACAAATAATTTATTCATTACTGTAACGTATGTCAATACTCACTGTCAATACTGTGCACTTCTTTAATGGTGTGAAAATATTTCGAATTATGATGTTTCACAACTTTCTCCAATTATCACGAAAACTTTTCCATTACCGTAACTATTGCAAGTTTCTGCAATTCTGTAGAGAAATGCAGTTAATTTTTTTATTTTTAAATTCGATTTTTTCAAAATTTATTTCAGATAAAGGTAAAGATGAGACATTATAAATGTAATGGTAATAAAGGTTTACAATCAATATAAATCTTTTGTTATTGAAAAATCTTGCAATTTTGAAAACTGAAAAATAATTTATGATTAACTCTTTTCCTCGTTTTTAAAATTTATCCACAATGACTGCTTTTTATCCTGAAATTCCATTTGAGTGAGACTATTTATGGATTCTTTGATGATAAAAGAGAAGAAATGTCACTTCAAAATGCTTGAATACGCGTTTCATCCACTTGAAGTCATGAAAGAAATTAAATGTGTAAGTAATTAAAACTGTTGTTTCATTTTATCTTGCATGCTTTTAGATATTACATTATGTTTATGGAGACATCAAAAATAGACTGTTAGGAATGAAAGTTATAAAAAATTAAAAATATATGAGTGAAATAAATAATTATGAATCAAAAATAAGTTCCAATTTAATTTTCCACTTCAATTAATACTTGTATGAAAACGATGTTACACATATTATTAATGTTTCTGAAGATTACTATCCTAACTTCCCATATTGTTTAACAATAAACCAAGTCAACCATAACCATCAACAAGTCCCTATAATTGAATATTCCTTAAAATACACTTTTAAACAACAAAATGGTATAGAAATGGAACTGTTATCATTTTAATTCCATTATTGCAAAAATTTAAGATATAAAAGAAAAATTTTTGAAAATTATTTGAAAATATAAAATTTAGAAATTTGAAATAGCAACAATTTGGTTATTCTATTAATACAAAATATGATATTATCAAAGCATCTCAAATAAAATTTTTTTCGAGATAGAATCTGCCGAAACTTTTTCGCAAAATTACTGCATAATTTTTTTTTACAATTTAAATATAGTTTCAGTTACAGTTGCATTTCAAACATTCTCCCCGAATGCACAATTTATTCTGTCCTAACTGTTTTAGATAAGTTAAATTAAAATTCTTTGTTGCCTTATGCAATTATAGATTGCTACGATTTTTATGACTTGATGATTGATTTATTTCATGACAGAAATATATGAATAATTCATTATGATGATTTTTTGGCAATATGAAATCGGTGGATGTTACGAAAAATGACATTATTCCGTTAGTCATTTGTTTTTTCTGGCCCAAGCATATATCAACTATTAATGGAATCAATTTCAAAGAATCCTGAATCTTCGAATTTACAGATCTTTAAATTTATTAAAATTTTTTTTTTGAAAATTTGCGAATTAAAAAATGATTGTCTTATACAAATTAGGTTTCTATATTCCAGCAAATATGAGAAGTATTTCAATTATCAGCCCAGTATTTTCCGAATTTTTTAATATCTTTCTTGTCCTATTGCTTCTATCAGTGCGTTAGTCTGTTTGGCTCTTTTATTATTATTATTTATAAAATAAATTTTTAAAATTTTCACTTTAAATTTATGTTCCTCATTCATTTGGTGGAATTTACTTACCAGTGAGAATGATTTTTGTTTCATTGTTTAATGTATTTTATCGTTCCAACAGATTAAAAATCATTTATGATGTATAAATTTTTAAAAAAACTTTAAAAAATTCCTTCATATTTAACATTAACAAAATACTTTCATTTTGATGCTAATTATTTAAAGAAATTTTTAGGAAAATTTTTATAAATTAAAAGGTCCGAAAACTTCAGAAGTTCAGCATAACAGTTTAGAAGTTAATTTAAATTGATTTCATCAATAAGCTTACTTGTGTTTAGGTCAGAAAATAACGAAGGACAAAACGAATCTTTTTTGCTCGATTGAGAATAAAATTTGAATTTTCATGCTCATCAGATTGACTTGATATCATTTCGGATATTATTTATTAATATGATCAGAAATATTGATTCTTTTACCCTTTCGCCTTTGTCTTGACTGTTGTTTTATAAAATTAATTACAATAAACGAAATAATTAAGAAAACAAAAAATTCTTAAAACAAAATTTCGTTTATTGCATTTAAAATGGCAATATATTTTGATGAATATTAACAATTTTACTGTTTATAACAGTAAACTAACTGCATTTTACAATGAAATAAATTAATTCAATTATCAAAATAAAAAAAATCATTGTCCAGTATTTCAAACAACATGCTAATAATTAGCAATTTATAATAAACAAACTTTTGAATTTGATTAGAATTATAGTTCCTATGCTTAGAATTATTAAAGCGTTATAGCATTTATTTCATATTTTTTTAACAAAAAAATTTGGCTTAAATCAAATTAAACTATGACGCATTCAATGGTTATCATACGTGATACACGTATGCATATGACAAGTGAAGATTGTTATGAGGAACAACAACATCACATCAGTTTTTTAAAAGTACTAATTTAAACAAACCCATAACATTAATGATAGCTCTATTAACTGATTTATGTATATTTTTATGATTAAGGTGATTAATGTTTTTTAAAAATATACATTAATGTTTTTTAAAAATATACATATATAAGTAAATGTTTATGCTGAAATAAACAAACATGCATTTGACGTTAAACAATGTCATTAGAATTTATATAAAAATTTTCTAAAGTATTTAAAACATTTGTTTGATACATTCATAATATTAAAAAGAATTTTATTAGCACCAAATCTATGCAACTCTTCAGGCTCATTTAATTTTTTTACAAATTATAATAAGTCTAAAATTTGATGTCGGTAGGATTATTGCTTTTGTTATAACCTTATCATCCCTATCACCCATGATTTATGCATAATTTGTCATAAAAATATTGACTAAATTATTAAAAGATCAAAAAAGAAGGCAAAAAGAATGAAACAAAAAGTAATGAATTGAACTAGAATTAAATAAAAGAGAATTAAAATGTTCAATTAATCAAAAAAATAATGGCTAATTAATTAAATTCGAATAATTTTTTTGGCTTCTGTCTTATTTTGATTTGTTTTTAACTGTTGTAGAACGATGATATTGATGTCTGTGTTTTTTTTCATAATGATATTTACGAAATATGAAACCGGACGATGAACACAATGATAGTATGAATAACAATGTTAGCCATATGGCGATATTTTTCAGATGTTTTGCTTCTAAACAAAATATAATTTAAATTAAAAACAAAATTTAAGAAGAAAAAAGAAAAATTCTTTTGTTAAATAATACTTTACAAAATTGTATAATTGATTTATTATTCATTTATTCCTAACATTTTTAATTTGGAAAAAAAAAGTTGATTTAAATCTAATTTTTTATAAAAATGAATTTCATTCATTATTCAAACATTATCTTATTTAATGATGTGATAACTAATTATTACAAAAAATAATCAATGCATACTTGGCATCGGATTGAAATATACTTTTATAATTTCGTACAGTAATGTTCTTAATGTTGCCGCTATATTGCCTGTCTAAATCCATTATTAGATACGATTGTATACATTTATATAACAAAACTAATTCAAAATGCAATTTAGTATCTATTATATAACATTTTAAATATTTACTTCCAGTTAAATTACTTTAATTATCATGTCAAACATATGTTACATTTTACCATTTTGGAAATGTAACGAGTTTTAAAAATGAGAAAAATAAGACACAAATAAATAATAATTTGTAAAATGGTTATCAATGTTTAAATTGTATTTCTTGAAAATTAAATATTTCAATGTAGGTAATAAAAAAAGAAATAAAGAATTGTTTGTTAAGTAAACTTACAACAACAATAATATTAATCCAAATAAGGCTTGATTTTTCAGTAATGCCAGCAAGGAAAAGTATAAATCCATTAATGCAAATTGTTGAAATTAGAAAAGGATGTAACTCTGAGCACTGTGCCATTTCATTAACGATACATTCAAATGCTATCATAGCTAATGAAAATCCTACCATTGCTATACTCAAAATACATAACCATATCTGTAAAGAATTAAGTTTTATTCATTCTGAGATTTCATTCCCATAAATTATTTGAAATTAATTCAGTCATAATAAAATGTTTTAAATTATCACTCATTTTTTATCATTTAACTAAATGCTTTGACATTTATATAATAAAATTATTTGTTTGACAGCAATACGCGTAAAATTACTCAGCGATAATACTTCATATATACACGTACATATAAATTTTCATCGCTAATATATAAATAAATATAGAAACATTATAAATGGATAATATAATAAGACGTGAAATTATTCAACCATTTTACTTCACACGCGTATATACACCTGCGTACATATAAATATGTAAAAGAATGTTTCGCTTTAAATAAAAAAGAAAAAGAAATTGAAGTATTCTAGTAAAAAGTAAAAAATTTTACATACTTTTATCAGTTTTCCCATATAAATTGTATGTAATAGAATTTTATGACAGAAATAGGTATTGCTTTAAAAATTAAATGTAAAAGTTTTCAATGAAAATATCGCAGAAATATCGTTCAGAATGAGCAGTAATTCTAAATGGTACAGTCGAAAGCAGTTTGGAATCAACCGGATCGTCAAATGGTGCTAAATTCTGGAAGCATAGCAAACTTCTGCAAGTACATGAGCATATGCAAATTTCAAGCACTCCTTAATTTGGTTTATATATATACATGCATTTCATTGAAATGCAAGATTTTTGTATTTTTAAATTAACAGCACTTTCTCTCTTTCTTTCTTTTTCTTTTTCTTCCTTCCTGAATTTTATGTCAAATTCAAGATTTTTAACAGAGAAAATGAAGCATTTTGCCATTAAAAAAAGTTTTCAAAAGAAAAATTTTTTGGTACTTTAACTTACAAAAAACGACTCACCATAATATTCAATTTTTGATTTTTCATTGATTTTACGAATGTTAAACTGCAATAAATATGGTGCAATTTCGTAATAATTCCTCAATCATCAAGCAATTTAAATGCTAAATATTCTTTGTCTTGCAATAACGCGTTCACCATATCTTACATTTTTCATTTCATTCCAAAAAAAAATGAAGTAATTTGTTTTTTATTTCACTTTGTTTAAGCAGTAAGGACAAGCAATTTAACTTCACAACATATTTTTATTTTATCAAAAGGTTATAATTTAAAATTAACTTTTTGAAGCATAATTGGATTTGTAAAAATAAAGAATGAAATGACAAAGAAATCGTTACCAAATCAACGCAAAATTTGTTTGCAATTGTGCCAATGATCATATAAACAGGAAATAAATGAAAAAAATCTTTATTTCGAGAAAAAAATTTTTATCGAAATTGGTGAAAAAATTCAAAAATAAGAACAAATTATGTACCACAATTTTTAATGGTCATTTTAATTATGCATGTCGGCCATAGAAGTTGTGACAAGATTTGAGGAAATGCAAATACCACATATAGTTGCTGCATTGATAAGTAATGTATATTTGTGAATTGTTATACATTTAATTTATTAAATAATAGCAATTTTAGGAAAAATCCAAAAAAATTAAATTTAGTAACAAATAATGAAGTTTGCAAAGCATTAGCATAAGAGTTAAGAATAAAAGATAAGAATAATAATGGTCGAATTTTGCTTTATTTTTGTCCTTTCAATAATTGAAGGTTAAAAATTTTATAAAAATTTGCAAGTGAACTGTATTAGCATCGGTATATAATTTTTTATTTAAATTGAAGTTTTATCATAACGACTTAACTTACTGGAAAGAAAATTAAAACAACATTTTTTTTTCTTTTCGTTTTAAAAATTAAGTACTCTGTCAATTATTATTTGCAAGTGTGCAATTTTTTTCTTAACAAAAAATTTTTCATTCAAATCTTTAAAATATTTAATTTAAAACGAAAAGAAAAAAACATTCTTTCTCTATCTTGCAAAATATTAATAGATGGACATTTACTGTGATTCTTTATAAGAATTGAGTCCTATTCCAATGTGGTTGGTTGAAGCAGAAGAACGATGTGAAGACACGCGTTGAATTGTACTTCATTGCGAGTGAAATTCACTCAAACTTGGGTAATTAAACCATAGCAATAACAAAAACCCATAACCCCAAAGGAAGAAAAAGGAATGAATGAATGAATGAATGAGGATTTGATGTCTTATATAGGCAAAGTACGTGTGTATTATAGCGCGGGAAAATAAGAAGAGATATTGGAGAATATAAGGGCAAGGGAGATCATGTAGTACAATAATTGAAGACAAGGATGGGAACGAATATGCAAAATGAATCATTTGACCGTACTATTGGTTTAAACGGGCACATAATTGAGCTATGAACGTGCATTAAGACAGTAATATTATATATCTATGAATATATATATATATCTATAAACACTTGACCATTTATAATATTCTTGAGATTTCGCCTACTTTTATAATATTCTTGAGATTTCGCAACATTAAATTATTAAAATATTATTTTGATTTTATTTGTTATGCTCTTTTAGATCAAATCTTAAAGTTATACTTTCCACAGCACAAGGAAGAAAATGTGGAATTTAAAAATTGAAACATAAAATGAAGTATGAGTTGAAAATACATTAAATATTATTTAGAAATATGCAACTTTCATCTTATTGCTATTTATCGTTCAGTATGTATTATCGGTAATTTCAAAAATGATTCATATTGATTTTTAATTACTACTTTTTTGTAATACACAGTTGTTGCAAGAGGCAACAGCCGATCCAATGATGTAATAAAAAATTCTTTTCCCGTGATGCACAAGGGTGACAGTCATTTCCCGTGACACACAAGGGTGGCAATGTTTTCCCTGTCTTCTTATTCTTTTTTCTCTTCTTTTTTTTGGATTTTTCCGCACTAACAGCATGAATAACGGCAACGGAGCGGAGACTTCTCACAAACTTTTCAAATCATTTGTCAAATTTATTCTCTTTTTGATAATATTTCCTTTTTTATCGTCCTCTTTTTTCTCTTTCTCTCTCCTTCCTTCCCACTCCTTCTCTCTTTTCTTCTATCCAATTTTAAGATAACCTAATCAAATAATTACATCGTTTTGAACCATCTAAACGAGCAATACCCCGAATGTTACACTTCATTTTCTTGCTATTATTTAATCATCCCATGATAACTTTCAATATTTATATATTTAATCAAGTAATTAATTAATTAGATTTTCATTGAATTTATTGAAGCTAAGAAAAATATGAAATAATCTGTTCGCAATTAAATTTTAATAATATTACTATGTATTTAGCACTCTCATGCGAAGTAAAAGAAATTGTTCGGAGAAAAAATTAAAAAAATCACAGCCAAGAATGACCAATTATTTTTGACTTGTAATCTAAAATTATTTTCATTCCATTAATTTTTTATTTTATTGCTTGTTTATTTCCGTTTTAATTTTTTTTAATTTCATCAATTTTTTAAATTTCATTTTTACGATATTTCCGACTTTTTTATTTATATTTTAAACTTCTCATTTTTTATCCATTTATCGGATAATTTTTAGTTGATATTTTAATATTTAGCATTTATGTATGAATTGATTAATTACCTCACCTATTACCAGTCAAATATCTCTCATTTACTATAATTTAAATCTTAATTTTCTTTCATAGTTTGCTTACACCTATTAATTACATATAGCTTATTTTACTTCATTTTACACGACCATTTTGTACATATTCTTCACTTACACTTATTATTGCATTCATTATTCACGTAAGCGAAAGGAAGAAATACGCTATGTGATAAGAAAAAAAGAGGTAGCTCTTAAATAGTCTGAAATACTATTAATTCGTATTACGTCAATTCGATCCCATCTCTGTCAGGCTTCTGTTCATATCTGATTCAATAAGCTGTATGCATTATGGCCGCATGAAATAGTGCATCTCACATTTAATTGATTGGGGAATCGTTTTTTAATGATTTAAATTACATTGCGTTTATGGCAACAAATAGTAAATTAATCAGGTAAACAGATATGATAGAACTGTACAGGATTTTAACTACAATTCATTAGTCTTTTTTCTTTTTTGTAGAAAATCATAAAATCTAAAATTGGAATTTCCAATTCAAATTTAATTTGTGAGTTTAATTAGAATTAAGGTGAAATCGGAGTTATTGGGATACGTAATTGCGATGAAATCAGAGTTGATAGAATGTTGAAGTAATTATTGAAAATGATATTCGTTATTACATGATTTTTAGCATCATTTTGCTGTAATTCTTAAAAATGGTTGGAACTATTGTTATGCTCTACATTTTAACTTCTAGAAAATTAAATGGTCAAAATTTACTTCAAGTACAAACTATAAAAATTTTATTTTGCTTTTTGTTTTGTTCGAAAAGTAGGAGAAGTTCTAATAGTGTTTCCTTTATTAGTAAGTGATGTTTTAGATTTCTACGGTAACAGTAAAAATTATAACTGCGAAAGTATGAAGGCATCCAGTGGATCATCAGTACTGTCTTTGTTTGTCAGGGAATTTTAAATTAGTTTAAATCTGATAGTTTCGATTTTTCAGGGTAACATTTCTTAGGATGGCTACTTCGAAAAGGCCGCCAGACGATGATTCGAAATTACCAACCTATAAATTAGTAGTTATTGGTGAAGGTGGTGTAGGCAAATCTTCTTTAACGATACAATTTTTCCAAGTTTGTTATTTTGTAATTTTCATTTTTATGTTGGGAATTTTTTTGCCTAATCAAATAATAATAACTTTCTGTCAGTAAACTTATGAATTGAGAAATATTCAGAATGCAGAAATAGCATTAGAAAGCTGTACAATGAGTATGCCAGATAAAATATATAAGTTTGGTTTTTAGAAACATTTCGTTGATTATTATGATCCAACAATAGAAGATCAATATATTATCCATGCCGAAGTTGACGGTCAGTGGGTTATCATGGATGGTAGGTATATACATTTGTGCAAATTTTTATGATACATTTTTTCTTTTTGAAAATTATTTCGAAAATTGTCATACAGCTCTTTTGTATTTCTGCGTAGATCAATAAAATGCGGTCATTATGCATTGGCAATTCAGCCTTTGTTCTAACTGGAGTGAAGCAGAAAAATGGAAAAGGAATTCTTCTTGATAAATTTTAACTTTAATTTCAACAATAATGGTTTGAAAACTACTATTGCAGTAGATATTTATGTTAATTTACCAAGTTTATGCAAGTTCAGTATCGATTGTTTTTTCGTTTTAATCAACCTAAAAACTCGGGGTATCATTGTCATATTGTGATTGTAATAATGGAGAATTTTCAGTATTGGATACTGCTGGACAGGAGGAGTTTTCCGCTATGCGTGAACAGTATATGCGTAATGGCCGAGGGTTTCTACTGGTATATTCAGTAACTGATGTTCGTAGTTTTGAAGAAGCACCGAAACTTTTTGATCAGGTATTACGAGTTAAGGATAAAACAGAATATCCGGTATTGTTGGTGGCAAATAAGGTAAATTATAATGATGAAACTTTTCTCATGAACTATTTTAGTAATTGCTTTTCCATCGCCGTAACATATGTAAATGATGTTGATAGCCTTCCTTGAATGTTTTGTGATTTTATGTTCATTCCTAATAATTTTATGCCTTTTTTTCTTTCCAACTCTTTTTTTTTTACCGCACTGTTGGACTTATTATTGTAATTTCTAGATTGATTTGGTAAGTCAGCGAAAAGTAACGGAACAACAAGGACGGGAACTAGCCGATCGGCTCAAAGTTCCATATATTGAAACATCAGCGAAAGATCCACCAGTGAATGTGGATGCAGCATTTCATGAATTGGTTCGTATTGTCAAAAGTTTTCCAAATGATGAAGATAATGATATAGTAAGTCCATCTATAGTTCGTTCTTATTCCACAAAAAAATGTTTTATTTATTTTGGACTGCATAAAAGCGCGTTCTTTAAAACTTGTAGTTTTTTGCCACATATTATGTTTCTTTACTGATTCAGTATTTGATGTCAAATCTAATCACTGAAAGATTATGATTTAGAAAGTGGTAACTCTATAGAGTCTTATCTCCCCGTACGTCTGCAAAACTCAGTTGGTTATAATTGTTCATATTCTATTTTGAATGAAGATTTTATTCATTTATCCTTGATGATAGTAGGAAATGTGTTCCTTATACTGGTTTTCTAATTTAAACTATTATCGTACCTCAGCTAATGCTGCATGATTTAATTTAGCCCCTTACATTTCCCGGAATATGTATGATTTATTTTATAACTCATCCAACAATAGGTTTTGTATGTTTTTAACAGTTTTTATGTAGGACTACTTTAGGTAATGATTTTTATCGCGAATATTTAAAATTTCAAGAGCAACTATGACGGAAAGCACATTTGTAACTATGTATTGCTAATATTTACGAGAATATCTTAGTAGGCAAAGAATATTTTTAAAAACATTTAAATTAAATGGTTACTCTCTGATTGAAGTGATATTTTCTGTCAGAATCACGGCACAGTTTCTTATGGCGGTAGCAGAAAGAATAAGAAAATGAAGAATAAATGCCGAGTAATGTAGCATTTCCGAATTAAACTGTGGAATGAAGATCGTTCATTGTTCATTCACTGTCATTATGGCTCTTCCTGCTTATTTCTCGACATCTGTTTCAACTTTTACGGCAGCGAGAAAGATTTAAAATAACAGCGAGCATCAACTACGAAGATTTCGCAATGTTCATTTTTCTGAATTATTCTTGTTTATTTTTATATTTCAATTAGCAATTTCAATTTGCATGTCATTTTTAAGTTGATATAGTTGCTTTGTGTAAAGACCTTTTATGTTTTTTTTTGATATGTGATAGCAGGTTATTCTTTTACAGATGATTACTAATTTATTCAGACTTTTAGTCTGATGTTTTTGTTAGCTAGATAGGCTTTATGTTTCGGAATGTATTTCTATAGCTCTATATTATTTCAAAGTTTTCTTCCGGATACTATTTGGCTCAAATACGTTTTCACTTTGATTATATAACGCTTTATCCCATCTTTTTACCCTTTTATCCCATCGGAATAATAATTCACACAATTGAAGATCGATCGAAAATTCGGTACGTGATTGGTTATTAAAAATAATTTTAAGCATCACATTACTTTACAAGTTCCTTGTTATCATTGTATTGTTCTTTTGATTTGCTCATTTTCCCGCTTACATAATCTTTGAATTTTTATAGTTTATTAAAATTTTGAATTTTTTCTTCAATTTCATATTTCACTTTTTTTGTGCGTTATTTTAATCTTTCTAAAGTGCCTTTTAATCATTTGTATTGTATTAATATATTTCATTAATAAGCAAATTGTTTTGTATTGTAGTTTGAATTCAGCTTAACCATTATTCGCATTTACACGAAGAGAGAATATCGACAACCGCACAATATAGCTGAATTAATTAGACTACTATATAAATGTTTCTTAATGATGTATCACTTTATCATTTCCTAAATAATTGCTATCAAAAAATACTATTTCCTGGGTGGAGAAAGATGAGAATGTATTTAGCTCAAAATTTTCAGCAAAATTGTGCCAAAATGTGGTGCTTCTCTCAGTAATTTAACCAGCTGCTTCAAGATGAGCTTTTTTTTCTTTCATGAATGTTCAACTTTAGAATTGTTTGTGTTTTAAGCATTTGTTGAAGTCTCACAAAAGATTATTGGAATGTCCTGTGTTATTTGCTTTTATTACTAGTTTTTGTTGTTATGATTATTGTTATTATTATTGTTGTGAATAGTTGAATTCGTTGTATGAAAAAAAAATCAAATAAATGAGAAATATAAATATAATGGTAGTGGGATTAATGTGCAAAGTTATAAATTCAAAAGTATCAATTTTGAATTATGCCACTATGGTTTGCATCCCTAAGATTAATTGCCTGAAAGTGTGGATAGAAGCATTTTCTCTTAAAAAATGTTATCCTTTTATTTCCTTATATTTCCCTTTTACTTCTTCTTTAATCAATTGTTCATTGACATGTTTGAAACTAGTGTAGGAACCTATGGATTAAACTTTTCGAAAGCGATCTGCTTAATTTTTTCCAAGAACTTGTGAAGATAATGAAGAGTATGAGCGTTATTCGGTGAATCAGTTGTTCAAATGAGTTTTCATACTTTGGGACAAGTCAGAGTTCATATATGACTCGTATGGCTACAACATATGTCCAAATATATATAGTTTTTGAAATATCTAGAAAATAAACTGGTATGGCGGAGGATTTGGTTCATTCTAGCTTTAGTTTGGACGAAGCGTTCAGTTTTGTTTTCGACAATTCACCTGGTGAACCGGTAACACCGTATCGAGTTTGTTTTCTTTTCTTTCTCATTTTCAATTGAATAGACCAAAAATTATCATAACTGTAAAATCTCAGTTAGGATGGAATCCCATTTTTAGTTTAGTGAAATTTCTATTATGCTAACGAGTGAAATTTTCTGCATATTTCAGTTAGCTATCTATCTTCTTATACGAGTTTTGGATACAAATCATCGATTGAAGCCGTTTACACACAAAGAACACTATAAACTATCATCGTTGGTGCATTCACTTTTAAATGCAGTTAATTTAAGCTTCCCGGAAATGATTGATATGGTAATGGAACCGTTGAAAGAAGTTTCAATGAATTTATTTTTGGAATTTGTGACAAAGTAAGTTTTCTTTTGTTCGTTATTATTAATGGGAAAACTAGGTATATTTAGAACTTATTCAGCCTCATTTGCAAAGTTAAATGAAATCCATGATCAGTCAGTTAATATAAAAATGACGTTTTCAAAAATTAAAGGATTATGATGAATAAAAAAATTGCAAGTATAAAGCGCATTGAAATTTTTGCGTCTTTATTATTTTGAAAATTTCTTTTTTTTTTAAACTTTTAATTTTTAATTGACGAAAGTTTTTGTAGAATAGATGCCCATCGTGGAGATGTGGAAATACTTATACGTCGTGATGAATTATTTTGTCAGCCTCGGAAGTTAGACCGTTTGGGACAACCATTCGCTCTCCCTAAAAGTCTTATCGGTATTTTTGTTCGCAAGGTTCATGTTTGAATTTTTATTCCTAGTTTGGATTTTATTCCGTAATTTTCACAATTTAATCCTTCATGAATTGATATAATCGAAATTTGATTTAATTTCGGTGTATGAAAGATAAATGATGAAAACGTTGGATTTATACAAATGTTTCAAACAGTTAAGTTGGCTGTCACACAAGCTTGTCAAAGTGTTACGCAAATCCAACGGTCACATAAGCAGTGGTTGGAATGGTTGGATGATTCGCGTCCCGCCGCTCGCGGTGATCTTTTTGGTGGCTATGCTAAAAACGTGTCTGAGTCAACTACTTCCGCATCATCTACGTCGGGTACCATGTGCAATTATAGTTGCGTTTGATGTTTTGCATATTTGCCGAATCTGCAAATTGAAACCTTTACTTTTTTGTCTAGCTTATACAATGTATTTCATCTGATATTCCTTTGCCAATATCATTTTCATTGATGTTATTAATTATTATAATACGTTGCTAAATCAGACAAACAGGCAATAAAAAGCTTTTGCGTACTGAAGATTAGAAACAGCGATACTTATTAGTGAATAAATTGTAACTAATATCGTATTTCTAGATCCTATAAATATGAATTAAATATTTAGGTGATACTCATCTGGTTCCTCTTATAGACGACATAACGCATTTGAGAGTTACACCAATTAAAGACAAGTAAATTTATTTTATTCATATTATGCTGATAAATTATTTATTAGATTGACGTAGAATGGTTTTGACGTCTGATAGCTTCGACATTCTTGATATAATCACAACGCGAATATGCCTTATATGTAGCAGCATAATTGGAGATATTAATATAAATTTAGATTTAGTTTTATTTCGTGAAGAAATAACATTTCAATGTTTTTTTGCGACGTTAATTTGTCATTTCCATTCATCATTTTCAGGGCTACAAGGATGAGTGAGGAATTTTTGAAAGCCTCAATATCACCGGCGAGTAAAAAGAAAAAAGCAGTCAATGTTGGAGACAAAGATAAGCAGCATAGGAAGACTCTTTTCCAAGCTGACATACCATTGTCACCTACAGCACTCTACGAATTGCAGCAACATCCTGGTGCACAACCGCAATTAACCGAGCTACTTTCTTCTAGTAGAGCTCGAACTCTTATCAGTCGACAGTTACATGCATTGCATGTTTCACCAGATGATGCAATGGAAGAAAAACAACTGAAAGCTGCATGCAATTTCATTAAGAAGAATTATCCTGATTTACCACTTGTGGTTAGTTTGTGCCCTTTTTTTATCATTTAAAATTATTAAAAAGTTTGCTATTTGTTTAGTTAATATATGTACACCTTTAATTATTCAAAAATTTGGGATTTTGAATTTTTGAATATACTTTTGAAAAAAAAAAGAATTTTTGAAAAAAAAATACCGTTGATAATTAGTTCAGTAAATGTTCATTCTGAATATATAGGAATATGAAGATATAGGCTACTTCATTCCATCATAACTGTCGTGATTATATGTCGATCACTGTAATCATTAATATACGAAAATCATATGCATGCCATCACATTTTTAATCATAGTATTTTGTAACGGATAGTTATTGTTTTTCAAAATCTTATTTATTTCTATCTGTGTCTTAGAATTTTTTCACTCTCACTTTTTTATGATGAGATAATTTATTCTCTTATCGTGTTCAGCATCTAGTTGATATGATGAATGCAATACGTTCTCATAATATATTCGAAGCTGGTGAAGCATTACAACAGTTCTTTGATTGGACGGCAATACGCATCAATGAAACTAGTAACATAAACCGTTCAATTACTGCTACCGATCAACGTCCCTTACGTTACGCACCTTTATTGCACGCGCGACTCGCTCGAGTTTTTGGATATAAGTGAGTTATTTTTAAACATTTTGATATGGCATGTTTTCAACATATACTTATGTTATTATTCGTCAGGAGGTCGAGACATCTTCGTTTATATTTTTTGGTTTTATAAATACTAATAGAGTGTTATAGTGTAAAAAAAAATTTACTTTCTAATTCTGTGATACGTAGTCATGAGAAGTGAAGTGTCTTCATAGTTTATCTGTACGATTCTTCCGGTTTTTATATTTCTCATATCTTAACAATTGGTAGCATTAAATTCATTGTAATTTAACTGTTCTGACTGTTCAAAATTTCAATTAGGGATCACGCTCGGCATTTTCTCTCTGAAGCGGTACATCAAGCACAAACGAGCCATGATTTAGTCTGCTTACGGTTGGCTGAGGTAGAGCAAGCTGCTATTAATGCAGACGAAGATCTAAATCCATCCGGAGAAAATGATTCAACTGATGAATCGAAAAGTAATGTTTACATCTTACTCTATCCTTTTCAGTGGCTGGCAAAGTAGTCAGTTCCTTAATCTTTTTTTAAATTTGAATAATGTAGAAAAATGGAATTAAAACCAGCAAAAATTTTGAAAATTCAAAAAAAAATCTGCTTATAGCCCATTTTATCTCGGCGGCATTGCTTTCATCAGTGTCGATTGGTAATGGTGAAATACAAGAATCAACAGAGGAAGATGATAAGATCAAAGCCGAAGAAGCTGATACACGAGCCTTTATTAAGCAACTCAATGATTGTTCTACATTACAGAACTGTATTAATCTAGCGAGATCAGCTAATGATCCAAAAAGGTGGGAGTGTGTTTTGATATTTCTGTTATGTATTGAAAACTGTTCTGCTTATCTCTGGACGAAAAAATTGTTGAATTGAAATTGTCAAAAAAAAATGTTGGGTTATTTATTTTAGAACGTACTAATATACTAAAATTATTTTGCAATATTCTTATATCTCTTAAAATGTTCTGATTTATGTGGAATACAAAACTTCAGTATGGTAAAGGGTCTACAAATGTGTTCTGGTGCTGATTATGGTGTTGATCGAGAATCTCAATCACGACTTGTTAATGAAGCTGCTCGTGTAATTTCTGCCACCATAAAACTTGCAAACGGCTTCGTCGATTCTGCCATTAGTGATTGCAACCGTATTCTTTATTTTAATCCGGGTGATCAGTGGTGTCAGCGATATGATACTGAATCTCACGTACGAGCTTTTATGTGCTTAATATTTTGTATGAATTCTTTCTTAATCGCTATCAATTTAGTTCGAAACTTTTTATTCCTTGTTTACCATCTTTCCTCTTTTGCTGGGCTATTTTTATATCTATTTTAAAATTAATTTGCTCCAGTTTATAAATTAGTCTGTCAATCAGTCCATTTTGCGCATACTAAAAATATGAAGTTAAATTTGAACTTCTGTAGCTTACTTCCAATTTTTTCGTTTTTATGAATAATTGTCTGCGCTTAGGTAATTGCTGCTGTGAATATCGCTTACGCTCATGCTCTAAACGGACAATTTGATGATGCACGCACGCTGATAAAGAGGTTGAAGACGCGGTTCACAGAGAAAAATAACTGGCAGGTAATTTTTCATATCTCACGTTGTTATTTTATGGTTGTTGTTTTACCATTTTTTAAACATTAGAAAAGTTGTATTAGAAACAGTTGTTTCAGTTATGAATTTGTATAAAAAAACAATTTTCAAATGGGTAAATGAAATACAAAGCTTTAAAAATAGTGATTATATCTGTGGATGATATTGGTTAGATTCAGAGTGACAGATTTTCAGTTGTTAATTGGGATCTGCTGGCCGATGAAACTAAATTGCAACGCATGAAATTAATAATTTGTATTAATATTTCTCTGAATTTAGTGTGCCTTTCATTGGAAATTATGTGAATCATTAATCGAATATGATAGAGCTTTCTTCTTTGGTGACTGGATAGCTGCCGATCAATGGCTTCTAGTAATGGAACAATTAGCTCCTTCAGAAGCCGGCTTGAGGTTTCAGCTTGTGGAATTTAAAGTACAAAAGAATCTTTTAGTTGGGTTTACTAAAGGGAAAGCATTTCTAATTTCGCTCTTTAGAATGATACTTCTCAATTTCACTGAATTCGGACGTTTCAGGAAAGCTGTTTTGGTTCACTCCAAAGGTGATTTGCGGGAAGCAATAAATATAGCGAGAGAAAATGTCGAGAGAGTGAAAAATTCAAAAGATTTGCGACTAAGGCTAAGGTGATCATTGTTGAAAATTTACTTTAGCAACCGAGTTAATGAAACTAATAACTGGTTGTTTAAGGATTGTTTTTACGTTAAAAGCGGATCACAAATATTATTCTAAACTTTTTTCAGATGTGACATAACATTGGCAATGTTATATACCTCAAATAATTTGGAGCATGTAGCACTATCGATTTTGGAGCAGTGCAAGAATCTTGCACATAAACATTCCCTGGATACATTTCACGCGATTATTATGCGACGGATTGCTTACATAGATGTATGTTTTAATATTTTTTTTTCTAATTCAGAATTAAAACCTCTAATTTAGTGACATGCTTAGTCTTGTGTCCATTCATTTCAGTATTTTAATTGTTTTTAGATCGATGCCGATATGGTTTGAAGGATTCAGAAACCTTATTTCATATTTCATTTCTTTTGATATGTGTCTAAATCGAATGTCTGAATAATAATTGTAAAAGAGACTAAATTGAAAACTGAAGCTATAAGATTTAGGTGGTGATTAAAGTGGTTTTGTATTTATGAAATGTATTATGTAATTTATCTTTCTTTCCAGGCAGTGGAGGGACGACTTGATGAAGCACTAACAAAAATTGAAGATTGTGAATGGACTCTCAAAATTCGATGTCAGTCTTTGGAAAATGCTTATTTATATATGACTACTTTCACAGTTTATGCTCAAAAAAATGAAACATCGCCAGGTAAATTGCAGCATTAAACAGGACCATCTGATTCTCGCTCTTACGGCAACATACTGACTTTATTAGTAGCTCAACAAATTTGATGATTTCTGAAATTTTGAAAGCAAATTCCAACTGATAAAAATAAGCGCAAACCAGAATCGGAGTAGATCTTGCGACATGAGTTACTAAGATCTTTGAAACTTTTTATTTTATCGACGTTATTTAAAGTAGTTGTCAGTTACAGGAAGATAATCTCATTCTGTAATTCTAAGCTATTATTTCCTCGCATACCTGTGTATGGTGTGAGTAACGTCCTTCGATTTCTTTGAATTCTAGTATTTCAGATTATTTATACTGTTGTAAACTGTACTGCAATGTGAAAATTTTGTTTCAGATACAATTTCGCAACAACTCAATACTTTAGCTGCAGCGCGTCGAGAATTTCGCCGTGCTTCCGCACCCCTTCTCGAAAAAATCGTCCTTCTTATTGCCGCCAAATTGTTTAACAGCTGTAAACAAACTGACGAACGAGATGAATGTGCAGCATTGTATTATGATATGGACGAACAGTATCCAGGACAAATCGACTGGACAATTTTGTGATTTGAAATGATCAGTTTGCTTTCCTAATTCCCATTGGAGTTTTATATCCTTTCGTAAGTATCTTAATTTTCTTACAATTATTTGTTATTATTATCTGCATTTACAACAAAAATCTCTACTGAAATGAAAGAAACACCAATAGAAGAGATCATGCCTCTCGGCACTTTAAACTTTCATAGGCAAACCACCACATCAAGTGTGAAAAAGGAAGTATGCAACAACTCGGGAGGATAAGGAAATTGTACAAATGGTCCCATAACATGGATAATCGAAAAGATATAGAAGAATACTGCTCAAATGTTCGTCTTCATCTTGAATGGCAGAAAGTACTGCAAATACTGAAATGTTGTCTTATTTTGCTCAATCTTCATTTCTTAATTTTAAACAAATTAAAAGCAAACTGTCTAAAAAAAGTTTGTATAGCGATGCATTTCATTTTCTATACACATGTTTATAAGAATCAGCTCTTATTTCAATTTTTTTCTTGTTTCTCAAATGTGGTCCTTATGCCATTTACGAGAAATATTTATAAGGCACTTTAGAATGAACAAAAAACAACAATCAATAAAGCCTACACGATCATCATATTATTCACAGATGCAGCTTATATTTATGCGCCTAAGATGAAGTGACTTATGAAATTAAAATAGTATTTCTGTTAAATGCCTATGGTGTATATATATGTCCAGAAAAATACATTGTGCATTTAATGAAGTATGTGAACTCAAATAAAAAAGAACCGTGGATCCACTGAGACCGACTATAATATAACCTGACCACAACAATCAAACTTCTCGAAGTCAAACTTCGTCTCCAGCTGGAATTTTATGCTTCCCCCAAGCGTGAAAGCATTTTGTAAACCGTCGGGATTCTCGACCCTTCAAGCTTAGCACCAATTTTCGCGGCCTTTCAGGCTCTTTGATTTTCATGTGTGCGACGTAAACCTGCAATTTCCGTTTTGTATTTCTGTGTTCTGCTAATCGTATTTCGAATATTTAAGCAGATCAGTATTTGCAAACAAAGGAAGCAGAAAGAATACTTGAGCAGCTTTATAAGCCAGTTTAAGTTCTACTTCGCTGGCGTGATATCCCATCCATAAGAAGACCAAATCTCCATTGTCCAAAATCATGATGTCATCGTCATCCAGGTCGTCCTGATATCAAGCGCTTTTTTGTTTAAATTTAATGTCAATACAAAAGCATATCTTGTTCTATTAAATGTCCATTCAGTTTAGAAAAATCAATGTAATATGTCAACGATATGATTTCGGAAGCAACGCTTATTTCTCTGCATGTTATATAATTGAAGCAAGATATTTACCTGACAGAAGTCAACAGTTTTTTCAGACACCACGAAATATCCTTTCTCGTTTGTACAACGGAACAGCCTTGTAAAATTTAAAAAGTCACCGTTGGTATCATACTTTTTCTTACCCCCAAGGCACTCCCAAAATTTCTCCGGCTCTTCATTTTCCCTCACAATTTCAACCGGAAATTCATTGTTCCGATTTATTAACTCATTTGCTACCTGCAAATCAAAGTTAAAAGCCAATCTATCACATAACGTTTTCAACATTGATGATTTCAAGTCAACGTCAGCTTCTTTTTTTCGAATCCACATTGCAAACGAAAAAAATTAAATAACAAGTAAATGCAAAACTAATAGAATAACCTGTAAACAAAGATCATGATGATTTGGATTACTCTTACTGCCGTACCAAACGAATATTTTACCCCCCACTCCATTCTCATCAGCTGTTTTGAACGGAGCACGAAGAATACAACAAAAAGCTGAATTGAGCTGATTCGCTCGACAATCGACTTGAATTGTTCGTGTACATATTGCAGAACCGTTAGCACGCATTAAAAATAATTCCGGCCAATGTCCTATAACATGAGACACTGATCAATTTCTTTAAATAGATAGTCAATGTTTTAACAATATTTTCACCTGCAAGTACAAAAAAAATGCACAGAGAAAATTTCTCAACTATGTATACTAAACTGTATTTCATGACTCGCACTACAATTTCAGTTTAATCATTCCTTATAAAAACTAGGCGACAACCTACTGATAATTCCATACAGCTTGTTTTTAATCAAACAGAACTTTACGCTGGAAATAGTCGGTATCAGCTTTCTATGAGAAGTTCATTCACTGGCAAGCATTAAAACCATCCCATGTAATTCATTAAATATTTACGATTAGTAGTAAGTACAGTTAAGAACAAAAAGAAGCAGATAACCTCCAAGATTCATCGTCAAACCTCGTCGACCGCGTCGAATAACAAATTTTTTATGGAAATGCGAAAGGAATTTATGATTCTCCTGCTGCTGATACATGCGAACAACTTCCAGCTTATCTTTAAAAAGACTTTCAAATTTTTTCTGAAAAGGAAATATCATAAACAAGTGTAAAATTATTTTTTTACTGAGTTATATTTTTCTAACAGAATAATGTTAACAAAGATTTTCCAAAAACATTAAGCAGATACAAAATTTAAATTGAATACTTAATAGCGAACCTGTAAACTGAATGTAAAATGAAGCCAGCCCATATTATTTGCATCACGCCCCTGCCAAAAATATACCACACATTTGAAATCTTCTTGCACTTCTTCTGGTTCCTAGATTATCGGAGCATTTACAATGTTTAGTTAAAGTTAAAATCATATAGAGCTCTTTAATACTGTTACATCAGACAACTTATGAACTTACAAAAATCTGTCTTAATTCTGTGTTAATTTAATTGCGATTATTTCACATAACTTACATAATTTACAGTAAGTTATTTTTTATTTTCAAAAAGAAAGACTGGATAAGAAGAAATAGATATCATTTCACGCAAGTTAGTTTCAAAATTTGCTTTATGAGCTTAACTTGTATTGCTGCTCCAACAGGTTATGGTCCAAATTTCATTCCAACAATATCGGAAATACCTTGCGTTTAAATATTTGTATTGTATCACTACTGTCACCAACAATATCATTTTTCTCATCACTCAATTCTATTTCTTCTTCGTCCAAATCTGTTTCATCATCTTCCGATATCACTTCGTATCGACAAAGAAATACATAACAATCCATAGTGTAAAAGGTACCCAATTCCTCCTGCGGTAATCGGACAAACTTCTTTCCTTCCTGTAAAATATCATTCCTTCAAACAGTTAAAATTTTTTGAAAACAAAAAAAAAATGAAAAGAAATTCTATGTGAACGGTATTTTCACCATCTTATCAAACTTTAATGTTTCGTTAATCTCTTACCGCAAAAAGAATATTTTATTTCAGGATTTTTGAATATCAATGTAAAACTCGCTGTAGAAATATTTTAAATAACTTTATAACTTACTAGAACAAAAGGTTCAAGAAGTTCAAGATCTTCATTACATTCCTCCATCATTTGATTAGCTTCTTCTTCACTCATGGCTGATTGTCTTGGCAAGAATAGTGGAGCCAAATCAGTTTTTATCTTATCACGTTCCATAATGATCTTAAAAGGACAAAAAATATTTTTTGCTATTCAAATATTGCGCATTCAGACAAGAAAACAAAAAGTCCCATCAGCAATAGTTAAGCTTACTTTTAAATCCGCTCCTCTTCTTTGAACGCTATCTGCAGTTCTCGTAAAATCAAATGGTATGATATCATCCCAACCTTGAAATTTTGATCTATAAGAAAATATTACTGCCAATAAAATACAGTTTTTCAAATAGAACTTTTAAATACGGTAAACTAAAATCTGTATATGATCTTGAAAACCGAAAAAAGAAACCTAAACATCGTCGATTCTTCGCCTTCTGTTTCACGTGAAATTATTGTGTAATTTGGCCGTTCCAACACTGCATGCAATTCTACCACCATTTTCTTCAATTTTTTAAAATTATAAATGGTATCCTATTAATGGTTATCAATATCTCTGACAAAGTATGGTACAATTTAAATGGGTAAACTATGTCCAGATAACAGCCATGTTGAATGCGAGCTAACAAGTAACATGTAACGAGCTAACAAGAAAATAGAACAATTAAGCAAGATAGTATATGTTCAAAGCAGAAAACAAAATATTCGGTAAAACAAAAAAAATCACAATATGAGAGATAAATTAAATGTTTACAAAAATAGTGCAAAATGCAATAACAGATAAGAAAATTACCTGTCCTGCCATTTTCACTAATCGATTTGCTTTCCTACCCACCCACAAAAATATATCCGATGTACAGTCCAGAATATACGCACATTTCGTGTCTAGCACATCCTTCAAATTCTTTTTTTTTAATTTAAAAATAAAATTCCTCATTTGAAAATAAAGTTATGCTCTGTATTTTTCTCTTTCAATTAAGATGTATGTTTACCTGCTTCAGGATACTATGTTTAAGCTCTATTTGAGGTAGTTCTAAGAATCCCATACCAATTTGCACTTTATACAAACGTTTCCTTTCAGGAACAAAATCAGCATCCACATGTTCTACTATTGGATCTTCCGGTTTATTAGGTTGCCCTAAAAGGAGAAGATAATAATTCAATAAAATTGATGTTGAAAACAAGAACCAAGAAAATTTTCAAGAACTATACCATATACAGTTTTTGCAATTACAGTGCTAGTACTGTTAGGAGTGCAAAGATTTATAAAAACTCATATAGCGCTAACCATATAAAGCCATCCAAAACGCTTCCGGTGTGCGTTGTTCTGCGCATGACTCGATCTCTGATCTACCTTTTCTATCTTTCTTATTCATTTTTACAGCAAATAAACGAACTTTGTTCGATATGGTTATCTGAAAATATAGGAATTATTTTTTACTTCAAAACTGAACTGCATTGATTTTGCCTCCTTTAATTCATTGAACAGTGCCATGTCAAAAGAGCTTTAAAAAATGTATTATAGTGGGGAAATAAATCATGAAAACAATTAAAAAGCCAGCATAGCAGAAAAATGCAAAAGGATTAGGAAAAGAGTTAAAATTGGAGGAATCTGACATCATATCAAAATCACGTTAGCTTAATCAGAACATACATTACAGAAATACTACGAAAAAGAAAAATTGAGTAAATAGTATTGGTATCGTTAATGTAAGAAATGAAGATGAAAAATTAGAGCTGAGCAATAAACAGTATATTATGGACGCAAAAAAAAAAACTTACTCTTGCTTTTCGTCCACTCCAAATCCAAATCGTCTCACCAGCATCAAGTAAGAACACATATCGTGGGTCTAAACTATCTGGAGATACTGGAACTGGCTCCATTTCAATTGTATTCCCCGCTACAGAAGCACGATAAAGACTGAAATTCGAAATTATAAGCTCTGAAATAAACTGTTACTGACCTTCTGTATAAAAAGTTCACTTTTCTATAAAATATTTTGTTCCTGAGTCAAAAATACTCTACCGTGTAACATGCACCGTTTTTTCCACAGTATAAAAACCAGAAGCTGTTCGCGCTCCCTCAATATAGGTAATTTCTTCTCCAAATAATTCCAAAAAGTCATCAGATTCATCATTCATTTCTTCTCGTTCAGTTCTGTAAATAGTCTTCGAGACAATCCGCTGTTTAATAAAAAGGATTAAATTAGTGTAACTGAAAAACGAAAAAACATTATGAGATTTTCATTTAATCAACTTTCAAATTTTACACCAATTTTCTGTTCTAGAGACCTCATTATTCCCTCAAGCCAAGGTTAGAAATTCAAAAAATTTCTACCTACAAGTAGCGCCTAAATGGTTTCGTAAGTTAACGGCATGAACAGCTGCGCACATTCCTTTATCTAGCGATGAATTTTCTCCAATCCAATAAAAGATTGAATGCTTCAAAGCGCCAGATTCTTCCTTTAAGAAAAAATTAATTCTTCAGTCTACAATTATGTTGAACTTATTTATCTAATTTTACCTTTTTTGACTAGATAAAATTTAATTATATTTGCCCTAGTTAATATTTACTGACCAATGATCATAAAATTCAAATTATACTCTTGCAGTGCGTAGAATGAGGTAGCAATCGGCGTCATAAAAATGGCCATGCATCGATGCGTCCAATATGCTAGGATAGAAATTTTCAATTTCCCAAACCCACATCCCCTCATCTTGTCCAACATCCTCATCAAATACTTCGCTGTAATCTATATGTGGCTTTTGCTGCTCTATTTTGTCCTAGAAATCAAAAATTCTATTTACACTTTTTTCAGGATTTTTAAAAACTTTTTCAAATTTAAAATTGAATTGGTCGTCACAAACAAGGTTCTGTGATTTCAGTTTATTATTTACTATTTTTGTCAGAGGATAGTTCATCAGAAAAATTAATAGATGAGTGGAAATTTGCCTCACTTCAAACTATATCACGTTTTCATCCACAAATGATAATATGTGGTTTTACTAAAAAGATTAATTTGAAATAAATAAATAACATTTGATCGACAATTAAGTTTCTATACAGCAAATAAAACCAACCTTCCAGGTGGGAACTTTCACATAATCAGCAGGCAATTCGTGCTCTAACTGGTCTCGCGCTGCACCAGCAATATGTGACATACCCTAAAATACTGTCGAAACTGAAAGGAAAAAATGCAAAATATGAATTTTTCAAGCACTAAAATTAAAACATCTAAAAAATTCCAGCTAGAAATCACATGATGAAATAAAAGTACAAGGACACTTGAACAAAATATGTACGAAGAAATAAATTTCTGGCAGCATCAAAATTAAAACTGTTATTAAGCGAATAAGATCAGATAGTTATAACTATCGACCGAGATTTCGATAATTAAATAATTATTATAAACTTTCCTTTGATAGAGAAGGAGAAGACAGGATATATTATGAATATCGCCCATCAGAAAGCAATTCCGAAAAATTTAAGACAAAAAAAGGAATTATTTAAAAAGACGTTGAATGACGGTAAACTGCAGAAAAAAGTAAGACTAATTAATTTAGCAACATTTAATAAAAAAAGGGAGTGAAATTAATAATAATAATAACAGCATTCAAGAAACTACGACTCAGCTATCATTTCAAAAAAGATAAGCAGAGTTTAAAATATTTAATATAACACCTAATCAAATATCCGGAATTTTGAAAAAAAAGCCCTAAAAACATTTTCTGACAACGAAAAACTTCAACTACACTAGTAACTATCTTCAGTGTCAACAAGATCTATGTATTTATTTCATCCAAATGATCTAATTAAATATATAATCAAGAATTTTCTTGGCATCATTTCTTAAAAGCGAAATTAATTCGCAGTTTGGAAAAGCTGTATCATTAATTGTCAATCATCATAAGGGAAAACTGTTCCTTATTCTAAAAGCTTGATGAATATGCTA
>UPTC01000646.1:17583-30681 GCA_900537255.1 Acanthocheilonema viteae | reverse complement strand
TATTTTAGACAAATCGATGGAAAAATTAGGTAGGCAGTTTGATTCAGAAAGGAAAATCCGATGAATTGTTGCTGGCAGAAGCGTTTATTTGTTGTAAGATGTTGTCTTTCTTTTGTTTCTTTTAAAGATGATTTTATTTGAAATTAAAAAATATCGATAGAGAATGTAATTTAATATTCTTTGTGAGGTAATTATTGTGATCTTCAAAAAAGAAGGAAATTAACATCACAATAATTACTTCACAAATATCACCATAATTATTAGATACATTTGATGATTTTCCAAATTTGAACCGTATGTTACATATGACCCCAAATAGATTTTTTTTCGAACTAACATTTAGTCGATTTCAGATTTTAAAATAACAGGTATGTTGCCCATTAATTTAATATTGCTACTTTTCCCTTAATACTTAACAACTACTTCCATGTTTTAACTCTGCAATTTTTTGGGATTAACTACAATATGGCTTCATTTTATTGATATTAAGCCGTACGCTGTAGCAATGCTGGTGAAATTATCATTTCCTTGTGCCTAATACGCTTTGTACTCCCTTATTTGTATTCAGTTATTCTAAATGTGTGTTTCCAAAAATCTACAAAATGATGCAGTACTCTATAAATGTATCAGATAAATAAGAGCTATATAAGAGTTTATATTAGTTTTGTTTCGGTAAACTCTGTACAAAAGCCCTTAATGGCGTACAAATAAAATTAAAGAAAATTTCAGCTGTACGAAAGATTAATATATATAAAATTCACCCAGTCCTATGATTGATCATCAATTTTCTTATATCTTCGTGATATTACGTATAAAAATGTGGAAATATTTGATGAGTTCCAATACAATCAGATCGGGTTTCATGTGAATGCTAATTAAGTATGATAATGCACCACCTGCACAAAGTCGTACTTTGCGTGCAGTTGTATTTTCTAGAGCTTTTAAAAAAGTACTCTGAAGTTGTGGCAGGAAGGGACGCTGCTGCATACCTACCTTATCCATAAGAGAAGAAAGTGTTGTAAGAATAGAAATCTTGACAGTATCGAATATCTATCACCGAGAACACTATTAGTGGGCCCGTAACACTCACTACATGAGGTTTCAGAGCATTCCAAGAGTTTCAGCGGCCTGTTCCTCCAGTTCTGTACTACCAGACAGAATAGCTTCTCGAATAATTGGTAGCAGAGAAGAAAGACCCTTACTGCGTGCAAAGCCTGCTATGGAGAGATTGATACTTTCTAGTGGATTACTAATTGTAGTAAAAATACTGAATAACTCGGGAATTTATAAGTCATCAATTTTTAAAGATTTACAATGAATTAACTCGATTTTATTCTTTCTTATGTTTTATATATTTGTCCTCACTATTTACCTCTATAATGTACTTTCATGGTGGTTATGGAGATAAATAGTGGAGACATAAAGTATGAAAGCGAATTACAGCATCTGATTTCTTGCGAAATTAGATATCAATTGAAATCTATTAAATAGAAACTTGAAATAATCATTTGCACCGTCTCATTCACAGTACATTAAAAATTAGGAGATATGGCATAAATTGCAGATGTTAGCTAACTGCGTCGGTTAGTCACTTTTTAATTTATGTCGAAAACAGTTTGTTTTTCTCTGGGATTTGTCTAGGAGTTTGTGTTAAAGTTTTCTGAAATCTTCCGACGATGAATATATTAGCCATTGCTAGACTAATTTAGTGTTTTATTATTGTACTGAAGTATCACTTTTAGTTTCACTGACAACAAATTTTGCAGTGTTTACTGCAAAAGGAAATCTAAATAATTCTGAAACGAATTTTGTATAAAAATCCGTTCCTTTTTTTCTATTTCTTCTTTTTCTTTTTTTTTGCATAAAAATAAGTATCATGTTTAATTCTTAAATGGCAACAATACTAATACTTTCATTTTTTAAGTCTCGAAGTCATTACCATAATATTTCTTGGACTTGAAGAAAAAATTAGTGGGATTAATAATTGCGGCATATTTCCCAGATTATGTATCCGCAAATTGCATGACAGTAATATACAATGAAATGGATATTAGATGTAGTTTGAGAGAAGCAAAAATCAGAAGAAATTCATTGAAAGATTTACAAGTTCGATAACTTCGTTCAACAGATAGTTTATTGATTGAGGAAGAATACCGTTAAGGACATTGAAGAAAGAAATATTTATTAGTTTTGTTTAAAAATGATAATCAGAAAACGATCGAGAGATTCACCATTTCTTTAAGAATATATTTTTAAATTTGTCTATCATAAATAAACCTTGATGTGAATTGGCCGATCAGTTATCTTGCTTTCTGTTTAAAAACTGAACGATCAATATTGAAAGCAGAGCGCATTTTATGGGATATCCTAAAGCAACCGGTTAACCTTCTAGTGCAATCTGGGAAGTATATCAGATAATTAAATCAATAATGAATGGAAATGATTAAGTTACAAGAGAACAATTTGTCATCCGATTGTTGGGAAACTGATATACGTTACAGAAAGAGATGCACTGAAATATCGGTCCAGAATAAAATATGCCATTAATTAAAGGTGAAAAGTACAAATGTTGATTAGAAGAATTCTCAGTTATACTTCCTACTGACTCGTGTCGTCTTACGTTTTTCACTTTGCGGTGGTTGTACATTCGATTATTATAGCCTTATTAAATGTAAAAAGTTCGAAAAGGAGTTGTGAAAATGATCTTTGTGATATTTTCTCTCGCACTGCTCTTTCTGGTATATTTGGAATGATATCTTCCCTTTGATAATGTAAAGTACGTAAGAGTTGTCGAGACAGACAAATATGACTTATAGAACTGACATGATTTAACGAGATATGTATGCAAATTCGACGTTAAAAACAGAAAAAATGGGTTTCACGTCGATGTTTAGTTTAGGATGGGGAATAAGTCAAAGTTTACGTCGACTTATTACGTGAAGTGGAAAAATGCTTCAAGTACATCGGTATTTACCCTCATTTTCAAATATGGAAACAGTAAAAAAGACATGGTCAAGATGGACATCTAAACAAAGTAGTCACTCGCAAAGGAACTGAATCCAAACTATTGAAGAAATGAGTGCAGATATGTATGAGATCCGAAATGTCAAAAAACCTGATTTGTGCTGGTCTTCTTTTATGTATTATAAGTGTGAATTGCGTGTAGGCGTTATTTAGCACGCTACACATAACGTGAACTGTTAGAGTAAGTTATAAGTGCAATTGGAATTGCACATAAGATGAATAGACGTAAGTGCGTAATTCAATATCTTACGTGACAATTGATCAGAAGAGTACACGACTAAATGGAGTTCTCTATGGAGACTGACCCTATAGTACTATATGCGCTCCTCTTCTGACCTGTTAATGTGTCCGCATATTTTTTTGGATTTTTTGATGGCTTTCGAGAATGGTTTGTTTTCGTCCGCATATTTCATCATCTTTACGATAATTGCGGAGTATGTCATTCGGCTTCCCATTTTTTGTGTTGAATAAAGAATTCTTGAAGAGATTTTCCGATTTTCCTTTTATCTTGTTTTCTGGATTTCTTCACATATCACTTCATTTTAGTATACAACGGCCAAATTTATGCTTTCTTGAAAACGAAAAATTCCCCAGAATTGAGAAATTTTATCACGTGAAATCGCGATCGAACATGAAACTCATAAATGATATTTGTAAGGAGTATTCTGGTTGACTTTTCTTCTATTTAGTATATTTGTATGTAGTTTTCAAGTTTTTATTTAGTTTTTCTTTCCCTTTTTTCGAATTATTTGATTACACAAAAGATTGTTACTTATGGGAGAAATTTAAAAATTATTAATGAAATTTGCATATGCTTTAAACGATAGGCTTTGAAATCTGAGTAGACATAATGTTAAATGGTTTTCTTCTAATCTCATTTCTTCATATTCATGCAACAGATGTACAGTTAAATAATTTTGTTATCATTTAAATGTAACATTTAGTTTTGCTATTTCGATCCCCTCCGACGATTGGCCTTGAAATTTAAAATTTTCGAAATTCGGTTCATGGTACATACGGACATTAGAGGGATAAGTTATCAGTGCCTATTCATTCAAATGAAGCTTTGGTGTGCTTTGATGCTTCATAATAAAGTTAATATGAAATTGCACAAAATATGATAATATAAAGTAAATGAATGAACAAAAAAACCAATGTTTTCACTTCATCAGTTATTATCAGTAGTAGAATCAGTTATATAATGATGGATAAAATGAACTCGATTATATTAGCTGATTATCACTAAATATTAGAAGATGGACATTTAATGGGATAGTTTTAATCTGTAATTTACAAAGTTGTTATTATCACTATAACAGATATTTGTTATGTTTTCACGAAACGCTTCGTTACGTCTAAGTAAATGTCATTTCAATGTAGGTTCATTTTCTTCATATCAATTTTGCTTAATAGTTGACAGTTGACAATATTATCGTTTCTTATAAATTGGTAAATTTGATATGACATTTCCTTTAACTTTCCAAACTCAACCAAACTTCTTATCGTCGTTATGAACAATTCTAACTGAACGCACGTTGATATATTGTTGCGATACGATACATGGATTTGAAATGATTTATCTATTAACATGTTTTTAAAGTTGAGAGATTTTAAAGTGGTTGTAGTGAGTTCATCGAGGCGAACAAATGGAACCAATGCAAACCATAAACGTGGCTGTCCTATATCATTATCATTCGGTTGCTTACGTGATTTGTTTTCTTATTTCATTAGTATATTTCTTTTGTTAAGTAAATTTGTGGTTTTGTTAAGTAAAAAATTATTGGTCAATTCTTTTGTACATCAAATAATTTTTATGGATTTTTTGGGTTTTTCGGAGTTTCTTAATAATTTAAAAGGGCTTTTCATTAATTTCAGGATTGCCTTTGCCATCTCCGTTTGAGGAAGGATCAAAATGAAATGTAACAACATACAATGCCCATATCAAGATCAGCTGATGCATCTGGAATGTTTCCATGCATTAGGAGATAGTCTCGTTAAGATCATGAGTGACATAGGTGAAGTGATGATAATCAGTTGAGTTATCGTTCTTTGGAAAACTGCTATAGCTTTATCGAAGTTATTTGAGATTGTTGAAGTATTTATTCGGAATTTTCCAGGATCAGCTCACAGATGGACTGATGCACAAAGATGATCAAATTTATGGGATGATTTTTATCACCGATCAAACGAAAATGTTGCAGTCTTTGTGGTTCGCATGTCTCTATTTTCAAACTTAAAATTAACCTTCACAATCAGTTATTAAAATCTGAAAATTTATCGGCAAATTTTTAGTGAGATTGCAATATGCAAGTACTATATTAACAATGAATTGCAATTTTGTTACTTTCATTAAGTAGCGGAAATATTTGTGAAATTTGTTAGTCACTTGCTTAAGTGAATAGGATAAGAGAGAATAAATTTGAAAGCAAAAAATTACACTATATTATAATCTCTTTCATAATGTTAGAGATCATAATTAATAAATAACAGGTTTTATTGGAAGTGAAAAAGACAAAAAAAACATAATTAATGAGATCAAAAATGAACGGATACAAAAATGTTATCTTAAAATTGATAAGAAAAAAAAGCTTATTATGAATGTAAATACAGAAAGGTAAAAAAGTTACGGCAAATGTATTACCCGGAAGTTTCCAGATAAAATGAAAGCGAATTTCCGGCTTTCAGTATAGCTTTTTTTATTTATGAAATGAATCATCGTGGAAATGAAAAACGGTTAGAAATGTGGTTTGTATAATTTATTCTGCGAATAACACTAGCTGTTTTAATAACTGACTGCAGAAAAACGGACGATTCTTCCAGTGCTTTTGGATGTCGCCTATCCGTTCTTACCACAATACGATCCTCTTCACGGTTCCATTTCCGGGCCATTCGAGCAGGATTTATGGCTGCTGTTGGAACTTGTTCAGCAGCAGATGAATGTAAGTGACAAATGCTAAGGAATGGTACGGAATGTATCGAATTCCGGGTTAATTCTTCGATTGTTGTTGGTGATGAAAGTCCACTTCGTGTGGTAAGTTGATGATTGTCAATTTCGATAGCCATTAACTGGAATTATTTCCAAATTTAACAAGTCAGTTTTCATTTACGATCTCTTAAATTCAGATGAATCCCTGCTTTCACATTACGATATCAATAAAGCTTCTCTTTAACAAATAAACGAAATATCCCTTTCTTTTTTTTTCCTTTTTATTCTCTTACAGCTCTGTTGTTGACCTTTGGAATTATTTTACTTCTACGGTAACAAGGAGTAAATAAGTGATATAAAAAGGTCAAATAATTTTTAAATTGAATGGAGCAAAAGGCTTCGCTGTAATTATGGGCTAAATGCTGTCGTATAGAGTAGTATAAACTTAGATTAGTATATTGGAAATCTAAATATTTCAATTTCGATCGGAGGAAAAAAATTTCATACATGAAATATCATTACTTTTTTGTGATTGGTGTGCCGCAAATGGTACTGTCTTCGTTTAACCCAATTCATGATATATTCATCATCCGGATCCTGTCCATCGATACAGATATGTCGAAGTTGAGCAACTTTCTCAAATCTTGCAGTTGTTAGCTGTCTGCACTGCCGGAAAACCATTTCCGTTGAACGATGATGAGCTTTAATAGTATACTCATTACTGTTGAAGTAACGCTGAAAGTAAAATTAAATAAATTTTATTTTTCAGATATTCACTATAAAGTCTTGTATTTCTTTTAATTAGGAAAATTACTTTTCAGGATGACTAAGAAAAAAACAGAAAAAATATTTAGCAGAATTTTCAAATTTCTAAATACTTAAGTGATTGCATATTCCAGTAATTTCTGAAAATTTTACTCGAATTTTGTATTATAGAAATAATTAGCACTTAACCTCAACATAATCACAAATGCCTTCAGCGGTAATATTTCGACATTTTTCAAGTTTAATTTTGCGCATAGTAGTTGGCAAACAAAGAAAGATGGAATCACTGAGAGCAAGTTGTTGTTCGATGATTGGTACCGATATGTGAAAATCGATCGATTGGATCATTAAGACATATAATGTTTTCTGGTTGATTGTTTGAAATAGATCATCTTGGAATAATGATGGTCGAACACCGGCCAAATTCTGAAATGATTCACACACTTTTCTAAAATGTTGATTTCTTTTTCTTTTTCGTTTTGGAAAATTTTATTATTTCAATTTAAGCTGAACACATATGGCATCAACTACATGCTGGTGTGCGGTAATGTATAATTTAAGCTTTTTCCAGGCTTTAAGCGAATCATGAAAAATCCAACTACATATATTATTGAAGGTTTGGTAACCGATCAGTTATGTTGATCGGAATGAAGATTAATTTTAAAATGATCAATTAAATTTTAAATTCATTTAATTTCATAGTTTCGGTCAAATTTAAATTTAGTTGGAAATTTTTTCCAATTTTAATCTATATAATGTGTTTATCCAACATATCTTATTTTTATACTCAAAAAGTTCGTAATATTTTTGAAAATTTTGATTGAAAAGAATTAACTTACTATAAAAGATAAGACGATAAGATATTTGGAGCATAAATTCATCAAACGCATTAACGCGTCATGTTGTAGGTCAGCTACATAACAGTCGCACAACCGAAGTGTTTTGGGCTCTAAAGCCGAACAGCAGGACAGTAAGTCACAGAAGTAACGTAACGTATGTGAACAGAGAAAAATATTGGAGAATTGCAAGCCTAGAACACGGAATCGACGAAAGCAATACCTAAAGAAATATAATGTCTCGAAAAAATTACTTTTTTAAAACCATTCATCGAAATTAATTTGAAATTTTAAGAAAAATAATGGAAGATGAAGTTATCTAAAATAGATAATACACTGCTTACATTGATATCGCCTTGTAAAAACGCATTTTAGATAATTATACCATCGAAATTTTAAAGGATTTTCTTCTATTCTACCTTTAGAAGGCCTTTACATCAAATATTCACAAAACGAACAAAACCATCTTCAGACGGAAAATATTATTTGATGGCACGTGGGAAAAAGGTGTAATTGTTTCATATAATTAATTCTTATATACCTGAAATTATGATAACATCCACGTAAAACATCTGCGCGAGGGATTTCAGTTGAATTTTTCTTATTTGAGTGACTTTTCTTGAATGTTGCCAGTACAAATGTATCATTACTTGTATTATAAGTTATCGTCAAACACGTCACCAAACGATGATGGTAGCGTTTTGCTAGCAAAATGCCGCACGTCGTTATTAACTGAAATAATCTTCCAAACAAAATTTCAAGATTATTATCAGAAAACAAAAAAACCTGGGATAATTACCACGAATTAATAAAAATCAAAACACTTTGGAATCTATTCTTAATGGAATTTATAAAGCAACAAATTAAATGTCATTCTTCTCTATATGAAATTAATTTGCCCGAAATTCTACGTATCTCACAAGGATTATAATTTCAGATTCGGATCAAGATTCAATTTCTAAAAATTTTTGACCATTTTGCAAATTTTTGTTTGATGTTACTCTCTCTCTCCAGCTGTCGAAGAAATATTACCTGATCGAACCGAGTACACTGCAAGCGTAGATTTGCAAAATCAGTATCATCGCAGTATTGGAAAATTTTTACTAATAATTCATTTGGCATCTTTTCAATGGAACTAAGATTCTTATTCGCCGTTTTCGAACGATTTTTGCTCCAGGAAATTAGTTGAAGTATAATCTTCATCGGTAGTTCACAAGTGTCCCGAATTAATTTAGCAGAACGATTCATGGAGCCCGGATAATACTGATATCTTACAAGCATCTGAAAAAAACTTTTTTCTTCTCTTTTCTTTCATGTTTTAATTAAATATTTTATGAGAACATTTGAAATACGCCTTTTCTCTAACGATTACTATAAAAATTCAAATTCAAATTCATACAAACTTAGTAAGCCTTAGCCGATTAATAGAACAAATTGTACTATCATGATTGAAAAGAAATAATTATGCATGGAATAATTGTAGCAATCAATTTCTCAGTCATGATTTCTCTTTTTATAGATATTACATTTCTGCGCAATTTCCTTATCTTATTTCATTTTAAGTAATTTAGCAAAAACTGCAAACGCTTTGCTGAAAAATTTCTCAAAATTTATAGATACACAAACAAAAAAAGGCATTTTTTACATGTTTTCTTCATATTCATGAATAATAATTATAAGTGATAAATAATATCATTAAACCAATTGTCTAATTTTCAAAATTTTCATATTTTCCTTCAACAAATTGTCCTCTTCCAAAAAGTGAACTTTGAATAATTGATAGCAAACGCCTTTCACATTTAAATGGAAATCAATCTGCTATTTGTTTGCAAATAACCATCGTAGTTTTAATTATTCTTGTTGTTACTGCTAATAAATTAATTGTCATTAATTAGTGCATGCAATCAATAAAATGACAAAAGGGTAAGAAAAAGAATTTAAGCACACTATTTTCGATTCAAAGGATAAAGGCGCTTGCAAACTTCGAAAAACGTGAGTTTAATGAAGGATACACTAAAATAAGTGAAAGTTTAAATTTAATTGATAAATTTTAACACGGATTCATTTCATTTGTTTTTTTGTTGAAAAATTTTTGAATTGTTAAAATAGTATGACATATTAACGGAAAGAAAGAATTAAAGATGGCTCGAAGAATAGAAAACAGTTAGATGATGGCCGGAATTTTATTGCACTTGTAAATCAATCGACTTAAAGAATGAAATTCTAAATTCAAAAGCAAAATATTTGGATGACAAATCATCTGGAAAAATTCATTAGTAAAATATTTCATGTTGCAACTCTTTATTATTATTTCCATCGAATACAATAATGTCGAGACTATCAACCCGCAACGAAATATACAAAAACAAATATTTCGTGAAAAGTATTACGAAAAAATAAACACTTCAAAAGTAAAATTTTGAATATTGAAAACTAAATCTTTAAATGCAATTTTGAAAATTTTGCATCAAATATTCAAAAATTCTTTTGTCGGCATTATCAAAGAAATTCAATAAACAGAGCATTAAGAATAGAAGAGCAGCAGCAGTAATAGTAATACCATTAATACTACCACAAACAATACTACAATAAACTCATACGATAATACCCTTCCCTTTTCATCCTCCCCGTCCCCATCTTTCCCGAGTGGAGCCCAATCTTCCACATTCCTTCTCTTTTATTTGGTTTTACGAATATTTTTTTCAACAGCAAATGAAGGTAATATTTCACTCATTTTTTGTTAACTTTTAACCTAAACAATAGGAAGAAAATCAGAAATGAATATTCAGCAAGGAAAAACCATTAAGGGACGGAAAAGGCAGAGAGTTCCGGCACAAGGAAAAAGAAGGAAAGCAAAAGAAAGAATTAACTCCCTTCCTTCATTCCTACCTCAAAAAAAGTAACACATCGTTTGAGGCTCTTTTACACGGATCCCCAAAAGACTTTTTGCGACGATGTATCGATAAGCCATCATTCCTTTCCACTTCATTAAACTCTTCGAGCAACAGTGTTAACGTATTATACCGCTTATATATACATCTTTCTCTTTCTCTCTCGCTCTCTCTATCTCTCTCTCTTCCTGTCTGTCTCTATACGTCTGTGTATACTAAGAAAAAATTTTGCAATCATTTTTCTATTTTTTAAAACTTCTAGGATTATCATCAATATGAGGCTCTCGAAGTTTCAAAATTACTACAGTAAAAATGAAGGTAATCAATAGAGTAAGTGTATTTAAGAATAAAGCAATAATTTTCTAACCACTCAATTATACTGTATTGAAAAATATATCACAAAAATGGTAAAATTTAAATTCGTGAAAATCATTTTTAGTCAAATTTTAAATTTCATGCTTGAAAATTTCAAAATATATATTCATTTTTCAAACAAGAAATAATTACTGAAAGAGAAATGCGCATTAAATTAGAACGCATTTTCTGCAGTAATTTTCTCACATTATCGTACAAAACGTTCGAACGTAGGTTAAAATAAATGGTATGAATGATTGTTACGCGATGTTACGAATTTTTTAATATTACGTTAGCTGTGAAGAATTTTACAAAAGGCATTGTAAAATGTAAAATACAAATTTACGAAAGAAATGCCAGTTTTATTCTCTAAAATAATTTAATAATAACTAACTGGTTGGGAAAGATGATAAGTGGTGCACAAAAATCAAAGCACGGATAAAATTTAACTAATTTTCAATCTTATTTTTTTGTTAATTTGTTGAATTTGTTAAAAAAGGAAAACTTTTTAAACCTCAAAATAAAGTCTGGAAGATGCCGATGTACTCTTTTCCACTTCCTTTCTTTTCCTTTTTACGTTTTCATTAATTTTATCTAAAACGTAATCTCTACACTTTTTTAAAAATAGCATGAAATTATTGATATCTTTGCATGCCTTAAATCAATCAAAAATGGGGAATTTTGAATGACTGTACGAAATAAAAAAGTCAAATAATAAACGTTATTCATTGGTGATGACAGTTAAATACTAATTCAATTTGTCGAGAGTTTAATCATCGAACATAAAAGTACTGGACGACAAATCCGAGAATTTGGAAAAAATAAATTTGACAAGTTTTCCTGCGTTATTGAATCTTTGATTCATAAAACTTTAATAAAAATAGAGCCCCTCATTTTCATTTCAGAGTGTAATTGAATTGACATAAATTTCGCTGTTTCATTGGATGTATAAAAAATAAAAAAGAAAATATCTTTTAATTAATTGAACAAATTTGGACTGCTTTGAATAATTCAATTTGCTAAGAACAACATTAGAAACATCATTAGAAATAAAATTTTTCGAACAGATCAAAAATATTTTAAGTTTGCATTTAAGTTATCTGCTTCATTTTTAATTTCTAATATGGTGGAAAAAAGTGTGACCAAAAAAGGTTTGTAAAAGAAGTGAAGGCAAGAAATGGGAAGAAAAAAAAGAAATTGGTACATTTGTCGGAATGAAAGGCTTATCATCTTGTTAGTGATATGAATATCAATATATATGTTAATGATGGTGGCGGTGAGGAAAAAGATTGCTTCAGTATTTGCATGATTTATCGATATAAGAAGCTTCATCGACCTATAACAAATCCATTTCAAACATGTAAGGAAAAGCAGAGTGGAAGAAAGCATGAGAACAAAAGAGGAAAAATAAGATTGAGCAAAGGTTAAAATAATTGTCGTTATTTACAACATAAAGAAACAATTAGTACAACTTTGGTAAATTTACCCAAATAATGAATTGTACTGTTTTTGTCAGATTTAGCCGCTAATTATTTATTACTAATTGAAAGTAACAAAATAAGAAAGGAATATGATTTCTTTAAGATACAGATAAACCTATAAAATACTAATTACTTGTGTTATGTATATTTTACATATGTAAAATATAAATGATTTTAATCATTTTTTTAGTTTTTTAATTTGATAATTTTTCGATTTTAATTTCATTTCTTTGAATCAAATTGAGCAATAATGCAGTAATGCTTATTGCAGAAAAAAGAATTAATTAAATTTTTATCGAATTCTCAAAAAGAATATATTTACAGCTATTGGTAATGGCAGACTGAGGAATGATTTCATGGAAATTGCCCACTTTCTTTTTTTGATGAATTTCAAAAAAATTACCGAGAATTAAATTTGGATGGGTCGAATGTCGCCAGCAGCACAGCTGGTGGATATTAAAGCGAATGCTTTGCGCACCCATCTTTTCCCCGCTGTTTCTTCCATCTTTTCCGACTTCGTGCTTTAGTTGTTTGGTGAAAATCGAGATGGATTGTTAACAACTGATATTTCAATACAGCAGTGATAAATTCTTATTTTCTTGCATTTTCACAATATTCAAAATAAAATTAACAGAAGTTGTACATATCCGAGATGGTAGACAAGAGTTGACGGGAGAGAGTGGACAAGAGTAGGTGTAGACAAGGATGGACAGGACAACTGACCAGCAGCCTTTACAAACAAAATTTCCTTCCGTAATTGGTATTTTAGGAGAAATCTTTCTAATCTTTAAGCATGTAGTAGTACAGGGTGGTAGCACATG
>UPTC01000646.1:0-17533 GCA_900537255.1 Acanthocheilonema viteae | reverse complement strand
GCATTTATTAGCTTCAAAAATTGTTCTAACAAATATCATCTGATGACACCGCCCTTTCACTATATGTGTCCAATTGGCTCTCGGTGATTTTATTTTGATTTAATACGGCCAAAATGTTCAGACAATAGTTATCTTTTAATTTGATTTAGTAATACTATTAAAATGTCCAAGCAATTGCCATCTGATGTGTTCCTTTCAATTAGTTGGTACTACCGTCTGTCACTGTTTTAACACAGATTGGGTCAATTGCGACGCAGGGAGAAATTCGTTGTTCTTTTTAAGGGCGGAAAGTTTGCCTCTATAAATTACCTCCTCCACAGAGACATTATATGCATAAAGCTTGAAGCATACAACCGTCAGTGCTAAACAAAAAAAAAAACAAAACAAAATTTTCATTTAATGGTAGAAAAGGAAAAAATTCACTATCTAAAATTCATGTCAGTTAAGCTTAATCCTTCGAAAAACCATTTTTCATCATTTTGCTTCTATTAATGATTAAGTGATTCATAAAAAATTCGAACCGAAATTCGAAAACTATAAAAAATAATGCTCAATTTTGAGAGTTTTTGTTTTTTCAAAATATTTAAAACCATTAGATTCTAATAATTTGTTTCCTTCTTCAATATTTCATTTTTTATTTTGGTTGCATTCCATAAATGTAAAATTATTTCGGCTGATTCTTAACTGGATTGGTACAACAATATGCACTCACTATCAGGTATAATCCAAATTTCATTAGAATAAGTTCTGTTAAGCAGGGACTAATTTTATTCGATCCAATCTTCATCTGTCATATTCGTCGTGAAGGCGAAGTAGGAATTATACATTTGTCATATTAGACTTACCATTCGTACCACAAAATCTCCAGTAATTATATCATTAAAACCGCAACCTTCCTTCAAAATAGGTGGTTTGCATCGAGCATCAGGGTGGAAGAATAATATGGTTGTAAAAGTAAGTCATTCTAAAACCACAACTTATTTACTCGAAATTAATTGCTTATTTAAAGTCAATATGATTCAAAGAAGGTTATTGAAGAGCAATATATAAATTAAAGTGATTTTTTTTAAATTCACTTCCGGAGTAAATAAGATAAAAATTTAATAATAAAAATAAGAGAAAAATGAAGATTGATAAGTGAAGCTGATAACGATTAACAAATATTCGATAATTTTTGCTTTTTTATAGTTCCGTTTCACAATTTATTAGTTAAGAAATTCCAATTCCTCTCGCCTCCTTCCCCCTCCCCCCAATAAACAATGCTTCTCATTTGTGATCCAAAATTTATTTTCAGCATATTTCTGGATTTTCTTCCACATTAATTAGCATTATTAGTAAATGCTCCAACAAATATTCGGATACGATAATTCCGTTTTATAAGATTGCTATATGCAAGAACCGATCGTTTCATTCTCGAAAATAGTAACTGGATACCGCAGATGAAAAGATTAATTAAAGTAAATGTATTTGTTAATTAAAAATTAAGCCTATTCAACTCAGTGGGATAATTAAAAAGATAGATCTTTTTTCTGCTGAAAATTTAAAAATATTTCAATGGAAATTATTTAGTTAATCCGGAACATAAGAATTCTTGTTGTACTTTATGGTTTAGCGGTAGCAATAATGGGAACAATAATCATTATGGTTTTTATTACTGTTGAATTCTACAAGCGTTCCAGAGAAGAAGGAGAAAGATCCAAGAGATAAAATAGCTTTTGTTAAAGTACCGACAATGATTGGCTTCTAGCACGTTATCGTTTATCAGTATGCTTCCAATAATCTTTTACTTATATCTACTTATAACAGAATTTCTCTTGCTATTTTAGATTAAAACTAAAAATTTTTATTTATGATTTAATGAAATAGTGATAGTGATACTGATAAGTTGTGATAAGATAATGGAGAACGTCAGCAGGTAAATAAACAGTAATAAAAGAAGCATAATGAGTGAAATTTCGTTAATAACAATGAAAGGGGAGATGATAATACACAATAGGTGATTTGTACTATATAATCTTTTTTTGAGTATATTTTCCATTAGAATGGTAGAGCAAAGGGCCTTGTGACTGATAGCAGTATATATTAAGCTTAATAATAACAACATATTTTTGTTGGGCTTTTTTTCTATCTTGAAAGAAGAGGTCGAATAGAATTTTTTATTTTTTTGGCTCTCGAAAGCCAATAAAAAGCAAGACCAATTATAAGAGCTTGATGGGAGAGGAAAAAAATATATAAGTAGAAAAGAGAAGCTTGCAAAATGAACAGATTTTCTCAGTAATGCAAATAAAAGATATTTTAAAAGAAAAAATTCTTTAGTCGCATTTTGCACAACTTTTAAAAATTTAAATTCAATGAAAGAGTAAAAAGTATATGACAACATATTTGATCATTGCATCTGCTTTTATTCTCATGTTTTTCGTTAACTTTTGAATGATCGAAGTCAAAGGTCTACGAAGAAATATACAACAGACGTAAGAAGCTTGAAGATAAAGTTATTGTCGTTTTGGCTCGACAGATACGAAAAAGTGAAATTGAAGCAAGGCAGAAAATAAGTAGGCAGTCAGCAAATAATACCCTTTTAGCGATGAAAGAGAGAGAGGGGAAGATCACCAGTCTTAAAATTATTTTTCTTAGGCTAAGAAGCATTTATGCATATAGTTAGTACGTATTACTGCTATATCCAAACTGTGACTTTCGGTAAAATTAGATTAGAATTACTGTAATGCATTCTGTCTTCAATTGATTAGAAAGGAAACAGAGACAAAAAGAGTAAAAAGTGAAGCTTGCCAGATGAAGTTAATTACACGATAAAGAAGAAAGAAATGGGAGAGTGTGGGAGAAAAAGAAAGGAATTTGAAATAAATTGATGAATTATAATCCTAGCTTTGAGTCCCAAAAAATATGGAGTTTCCTTTGGCGGACAAATATCATGAAGAATTCTTCCGAAAGATAATTAGAAGATAAAAAAAGGAAAATTCGATGAAGGAAAAGAGCACTTTATAATTACCATAAATCACTTCATTCACCTTTTTTTCACAATAAACTTTTGAAACAATTTGCAGCAGTAAACTAATAACAAGGGTAGTGAGCACGGAGCAATTTATAAAGTACTCTTAAATTATGTGAATAGGTTCATACTCTCCTTTGGCATCCAATCCCAAAGGACCAACGAATAATGGCACGAAAGGATGAGAAAAGAAAGAAGTAATTCAATAGTTCATTTCAGTATGTTTTGTTCTTCAGTAATTCACGGAAAAATTCCCACCGGATAGGCGAATGCAACACGGTTATCATCGAATTCATCATTCATCTGTTGGAAAATGTATATATGGACGTTAGAATGCCAATCATACCAATAATATAATATAGCAACTGTTGCTAAGTGGGGAATTATTGCTCCCAGAAAATGAACCCTCTATCGCCCATAGCTTCAAGCCTTACGTTTAGGCTTACGTTTATTATCTAGTGCTATCATTTTTAGCATTTCCTGGTAACTGTTTGTTCCATTCTTTTGCAAGCCGGATTTTGTTGGTTATTGAATAATTTATTAACCAACGCATTGTTCTGCCGTTAGTTAAACAAATCATAGAAGCTATAGAACAACAAATATAAACTCAATGCAAGTAAACAAACAGACTATTTCAGTTAATAATACTTTTTATTGCCTTAACATCAAAACATATAGATGTGTAGCAAAAGTTCCTACGTATCACAACTATTTCTTTAGTACCGTTAAAATGCTACCTTGTTGGTAACAATTCCCTGAAAAAAAGCAATTAAATTTTAGAACTTAAAAGTCTAGAACTATGACTTAAGTGCCTTAATGAACAAATTATTTAATAAGAAACAGTTGAATACCTAATTTGATAAAACAATACTACAAGAAGAGGTAACAGAGGTAACAACAGCTATCCGTCTAATTTTTCAAAGTTTGAAATTTGGTGCAGATTTTGAAGCACAAGAGTTCAGTGAAAATGCTTAAATTGATAAGTTATCGAGCTGATTTTGGGATCCAAAAGAAAAACGTACACCATAAAAACAGTACACCATATTCTCAACAAATCAGTAGTAACAGCTTTATCTAGTATATTTTCGAATTTAGTTGAAAATTTGAACGATGCATGCCACTAAATCCAGTGACGACGCAACGGTTCAAATTATTATATCAAACGGCGTTAATCTTAAACTCAGTTAGAAGACTTGAAACTTATCGATTCGATATGTCAGTCTAAGAAAGGACGTTCTCATTTTTCATTATTGTTTTACTCATAGTACTGATGCAATAATCGCTCTCCATATCTTGATTTCATATCAAATGAGACATATAATGTTAAGAATTTACTTATTAAAAAATTACTTGAACGATAAAAAAATATTAAAATGTTACCATAAATTCCTAACATTTGCAACTGTTCTTCGGACAATCCGTTTCTGAGATCCAGAAGCTTTTGTTAAACTTCGAACGATGGGACCATAGAATGGAAGTAATACTGCAGACGACCATTTCTGTGATATTAGTTGTAAACATTCCAATGCTGCCAAGTAGACCATCTATAAGTAGGAAACTGAAAATTTTAAAACCTCAAAACATCCTTAAATAATCTTAAGGATTCGTGAAGGCCATGCTGTGCCGTCATAAGGAAAGGTATTTTGAGATTCTAAAAGCTTTTCGGAAAAAATTTGAAGGAAAACAAACCATATCTTCGCTATGTTCAAGGCAATGTTGTAGACGTGGTAACACTTTCAATAAGAGATCATGACCAAACTGCTCAGCAGTTGCATTCTTCAGTAATGTTGCCAAACCGGAAATGATTTGTCTTTCCAAACGCAAATCTAAGCCGGATGTATCCAGAGCAGCACAAAGTACGGGCAACAACTAGAAATAGAATAACCTTGAATTTCTTTCATTATAGACAATTTAATTAATCTATTAAAACAGATTTTTGAATGCTAGCCATCCTCATTTTTAATTAAAAGCTGACTTTGGAAGCTGACTAAATTTAAGAAAATTACAATTTCAAAAAACTAAGTTATTAAACGAATGGTAAATAGATCTTAACTTTTACCTCTACATATCTATCATTCATAACAGCTGTCGATGATGCGGCAAGCGCAAAAAGCGGCGATAGTAAAGGAAATAAAGCAATCCGTTTGTCTTGGGATTCTAAAAATTTTGAAATATTTTTAAAACCCGATTACTGATCAGAAAACAATTAACCAGCACTCGACGAGATGTTTTTTAACGTTATCCGACGAAATTACTACTTAATTTTATGGCATGATAAAAAAATAATTTTAAGACTACATATAGTGACATACTGTAGCAATGAAATAACATCTTTTTAGCAAAAACATTTTTTAAATTATAACCATCAGCATAAGATCAGATTCAACTAATGTTTTCACTGAACTCTTCATTTAATTTTACTTTCTCTACACTTGAATCTACTTAGCACCTCAGATGCTGACTAATTCAGCATTGTTCTATCATAAGCTAAAAACTTTAAATAGCTTTTTGACACACTTTGCTGAAGTTCTTACACATTAGGAATGCAAGCTCATAAAATATTACCACTACTGATCACAGCTATTTTACCTCATCAAGATTCTAAGTGACAACGGCTAACATCTATTAACTATAAATGTTCCAGAAACTTCACAAAGGACGAGAAGCAATTCAGCATGACCAAAGAAGCTTATTGTCATATTTATAGTCATGTCAATCACTGTGGAAATTACACAAGGAGATCATAACACACATTCAAAATCATGACCGTCTAAAAAATTCAGATTTATATTACCTTTGCTTAAATCATTGAAATATTGGACATAGATAGGAATCAACTGACAAAATATTCTTTGCTTCCACAAAAACGTTGTTCGATATTTGCATTTTGTTGGATCAGAATAGCAAGTATCGAAAATTAGCATATCCATCAACGTATCTGTTAATACAGTGATATGTTCTGAATGGAAATACTGAACAAGATCACGAAGAAGCTGCAACAGTAAAAGTTTATTTTCTCCACTGTTGCACTGAAGTCGATTGTTGATTCATTCTTCTTTCACATATTCTTTATGACTGCACAACATCAAAAAGCGTCAGTAGCATTTATAAGTTTAATATTTAGTTGTTGCTAACAAAGGTCATACAACTAAATACTAACAAAGATGATAGCTACATCTAAACATTTGATTTTAGTCGAAAATGAATAATTATTACTGCAGCAAAGTAAGTAGATCCTTCAGGATGACCAATTAGAAGTAGCGCAGCACATAACCGAGCCTTGCATTTGAAACTATCCAAAAATTCAAGACTTTTTCGCATTTTTTCTATGTGATCAAGCGTTTCTACATAATTTGGCGATTTATTAACTACTGCAGCCATAATCAATGATTTATACCAGATGAAATTTTGATCTGAAGAAGTCAGTTCTGTCAGCAGGTTCAGAAGTTCATTGCTGTACTGAAATTAAGGAATTTTGTTTACCTATAAATATTAATTTTTAATACAGATAACTTTTTAACTTTCCAAAAGTTTAAATGGAAAATTGGGACTAATTCTTACCGGAGATTGGATAATGTACAAATATAGGCCTGGCAACACATTCGAGCAATTTTGTAGCTTTTTCCGGATCAAACGAAGACCTTCGAAATGTGTCCTGAAATTGAAAGATATTCCTTTTTGAGAAATTCATCAGTAGGGTAACAAATTCGAATAATTCTACCGTTAATGTTCCCGAGCTGATCTTAATACGAAAATACAGGGATCAAAAACGTTACCGATCATTAATTATTAGTCCAATTTGTTGCAGTAATTTCGACTGTGCTTCTAAATCTCGTGTTGATTTCATACCGAGTTCAAGCCTCATAAAAAAACAAGTCAAACTCTGCTTCAGCAATGTTTCTTGTAATGCCATACTTCCTGATTTGTTATTTTTAAACATTTCGAGAAAAATTTCTTGAAAATCATCTGAGTAACCTGAAACTGCGACATACGCTGCCAAAACAAACAAACCGAAAAGTAAACGGTCAGAAAGCTACAAGTCAAACAGTAAATAGACACCAGTTATAAAGTATGAATTTTGAAATAACAATCAGCGCTCCTGATAACAGCCTGAGTCAAAAGAAGGTTGATAATAGTAAAAGAACTACTTTCCCAAACTTTTTCGAGGAAAAATTTTCAAACTATATAAGAAAATAAAACATACCTGATGTTGATGGAAATAAAGTTCCAAGATACGATAAGGCAAAATTGAGACTATCTATGTCATGAATAAGAAACCAAAGCAATGGAGTTAGATGATATATTTCTAGAAAATCAAAAAATTTTGAGTTCCTGTTGCACGATTTAAAATTAAAAAATCTATTATTACCCACAAAGTAATAATAAACCCATATTGGATACCCAGAAAACTTCTGGTAGTTGATCAACAATAAGGCTTAATAAGAACAGAAAAAGCTACGAATCATCAGATGACAAAACCTTTATTATTATTGATTTCGTCAACAAATATGTCTTTTACAATAGTCCAATTAGCCACCGCAAAAGCGTGGACGAACAACAGACAGCCATTCCTAAAGAAAGAAACAATTCACTTCTAACTACCTTAAAACTTGGAAAGTCTGCATGAAGTAAATCAACTTTAATTTCGATAATTTCTTTTTTTCGGCATAAATACAAGTCAAATAATTTTCACACCCTTCAAATCCGTTGATTGTAATTTTTTTTGGCAACGCCATACATAAACAAAGCTCTCACAACAAAGAACAATGCATTACCTCAGCTTTCTATTCTGACTGCAAACAAAATCGAAGCTTTTTCGTAGGAAAATTTTGCACTTCTCTAATAATCCACTTGTGAGCATATCCAAATTAATGCAAACCTATAGCATGTAAAATTTATGAAGCTAAACTCATTTTAATCTTACTTGACAGCAATAAAGAGAACAAAAACACTTTTCATGGAACTATTATAGCAGCAAGGAAACAAAATTCTGAAGACGAGTGAATACCTTCAATAATTTGTAACGCGTAAACTGAGCGATTTCTCGATCATATTTGTCAAGCATTTCAATAAATGACAAATGATACTTCCGCAAGAGTGCAACTACAACAAATATTTTTGCTCCGAAGACACAAGATATTAGAACAATTTTAAACGATATTTAAACAGATGATGTCACTGAAAAGAAATTAAACTTTTTAAGTAGGAAAAACTTAAAAGTGACCGAGTCAACAACCAAAAATCATTTCCGGCTATAAAAATTGAAGCCTGCTATAAAACCAATTAAAATATATTTCGAAAAACATACCCTGCTTAAAATCACCGGCTACATCAATCCAGTGACACAATAACTTCAAACTGGTGTTAACCACTTCAGATTTATCAGCAGAAGAACTGAACGTATCACCTGAAAATCTTTCCACGTAAAGTCATATTAATGAAATGATTTTTAAAATATATAAAATTATAAAAAATAAAATACCAAAACAACGATTGAAAACGATAAAAAGAGGAAACTGCTACCTTTGCACAATAATAAGAGCCACGAGAAAACATTCTCAAAAACGATTTTGAATGATGATTCGCTAGACCTGAGCAAAATCTTAAAGAATGCTAACATTCGACTCGTTAGACCTAACTCGGTTTGTAACACAAAAATTTCGCCCTCTGCAAACAGCGAATGCATTAGTAAAACAACAATAGCTAATCAACTGTGCTATATGAACTATTTGATATGCAGCACCTTGAGCTGCCTGCATGTTGATTCAAATAGAAGTAAAACATAATCAAGAAGCAATCTGCCACTGGTCCTTAATATTCAGAGGTAATACCTAAACTTCACTACCATTAGATTTCCAGAAAGTTTACAAGCCATAATTTAAGAAAATTTTGAAAATCTTACTCTCAATAAATTCTTGGCATATACGTTCAATCCGCTGCTCCTTATCCTGGAAATATATGCAATCCAATCTTTTTAGACCTTTCAAAAAAAAAGTTGAAATTTTGTCAAGAATACCCAATCCTCCTTCAAATGCACCTGTAAAATTGGTACCTTAATATTGACTTCTTTCAAAGATTTCAGCATTGAAGAAATAGCAACACTGATTGGTTCTGGAACGTAATCGTCATCTACGCTTTTCGGCAAATTGAATAAAATCGATCTTATGCCTACACACAACTGATCGATGTGACTAACAAGGTGATAGCATGGAAAAACTGCACACGCTTTGGCCTTCAAACTAAGATTATTTGAAAAACATTTTAAATTAAGATAAAACAAGCTGTTACGTAATTTTATATTATAAAACAGCAAAACGAACGAGAATTCAACGAGATCTTTAAAAAACGCAAATCTTTTAAATTAGAAGCTTTTAAATTAATACTTCTCCGATATAAAAAGGATGATGCAAATGATTTAAGCCAATAAATCGGAATACCAAGTTGAAGTATAATATCATACCAAAAATGAGCAAACTTCTAATTTTGTATTTATTGAATATTCACTGTCCAGAAGTTTTTCAATAATCAGCTCGAAAACGAACGGTGCAAACTCTTCATCAATAAGCAGACAACTTTCACAACCACTACTTAACAGTTCTTTGGTAATTTCTGGTCGTTCCTTCGAGTTCTAAGATATAAGACTTCAATAAATAGAGATAATAAAGTTATAATACAAATTTTTACAACCTGTGCGTAGTCCGATATTAATCAACCTAACGCAACATTGTATTTAATTGAAATAAAATTAAAATAACGAAATCTAATGGTTCCATTGAAAAATAAAAATTTTACTAACGTAGTTAAACTCAATGGGATAATAACAAGCAACAACATCAAACAAATCACTTGAATGAATATCAAACAAATTTCTTGGGAAATCTCCTGAAATTGTGAACTCATCAGATAAGAGTAAAAAAAAGAAACTGATAATACATAGTTATATCTCAACTACTCATTCAGCACAATGTATTATTTAAATCAATACAACGTACTATTTAAAAAATTGAAATAATTTTACCGATTTTATTCGATGAAGTTAGTATCAACTTCATGAAATAAATCATTTCTTAGAAGTCACTTACCAGAACTAAAGTATTTGCAGACAGTGCAAAAGAGACGAAAAATAAGAATGAGGCATCGGGGATCCCGTTCTCCGGATATAGATGATATAAAGTAGGAAACAAACTGCGCGTTTGTTGACAGTTCTGAAAACAATTACAGTCCTCATCTTTTTTAAGTTCATAGAACACTTCCATCTTATTTATCAGAAAATGCTTATTAAAGTAACTCCTTCTCTAAATGTTTGAGGAACAATTTCGTTTTTTCCCGAATGGATGCAACAATTCAGCAACCCAGTATATTTTTGGCAATTAAATTAATCAAATTTTTAAGATAATAACTCGAATCTGCTAATTATAAAATGTCTGAATTTCGCAAAAGCTAGTAACAAATTTTTGTAACCTTTGAAGTATTTGTACAATAATATATCTAAAATCTGATAAAACAGAAAGCGTTCCTTTTGGGCATAAATTTGCACTTGTCGTTTCCCAAACAAAGTGTCGAATAGACGTTGAATATAATTACTCGTCATATGTAAATTACTCATTAGCTGCAACAGAAAAAGTTGTATTAATTTCTTAAATAAAGAAATCGCTGAAACAAGTCGAATTAATGGTCAGTCACAAGCCACTAAAGTGTTAATTAATTTTTCAACGTGACAATTGCCCGAGTTTTTCACATAAATAAATTTTTAATTGATAAAGATTAACTCTTAATTCAGTGAATCAATTACTTAGTCCTAATATTAGTTAAAATTAATAAGTAGTTGTAAAATTAATAAATAGTTGTAAAAAAAGAACATTTAACAAGAGCAGACGATCAACTGTGATTCTTAAATTTATTAAGTCATATCTTTAATTATATATGTTTTTTTGAGCAGCATTTAACAAATGATAAAAATCATTGACTGCTAAATAAGGAATTCAACTGCATGAAAAGACTTACCAGCTTTTTGAGAACCGTCAATATAAAACAGTTTACAGCATCAAAATTATCATAGTTCATCAAGCAGAAATTCAGAAGTAATTCCACTGAAAGCAGTTAATATGAAGCATATTTGCATAAATGATATTCATTAAATTAATTGGAGTTGATATAGACAACATTTACCTTGCGATAACTCCCATGGATAGTTTTGCGGAAGTTTGCTTACCACCAAACAAATTCGTTTTAGTCCATGTTCTCTTCTTATTCGATCCTCACACTTTATTTCGGATCTAAAAAAAAGAGCAAACAAAGCGTGGCATAATTCAAAAAATTAGGTCAATTCCAAGAGTTCTATCAAATTCCAAATAAACAAATCCTAACTTGTTTTAATTTCTAGAAGTGTCACGAATTCATATGGCCTAACGTTAAAGACAACAAATTTGAGAGATTCATCGATTCATCAGATTCATCAGATACATCTTAAAACACGCTTCACTTTAATTTCGTAACAAGATATACAAAGAAGAAGAACTAACCGAAATGACTCGATGAATGCGAGTAAGGTAGAAGACTTCCCACGGGATATCTTATCTACCCACTGATTGACAAAACATAAGTCTTCATCAACTTCCGCTATCGTTTCTTTCTTGTTCATCGCAAATCTAAAAAAAAAAGCCTTCCAATGGTTACTGTTGCAATTGAATAATATCAATAAATATTTCACTCTCAGTTACGATTTCATCAAAGATTTTAAATCTTCCATCAGACGAAAACAGAAGAAAGAGTTGAAGGGGAAAAATAAAACGTGAAATTACAAAAGTAAGGGATGATTACTTTTCATTACTGATAGCATCAATATTTCATGTCAGATCAGACAACTTTTCAGAGTTCTTTCGATTCTAAACCTAAATCATACCTTGGTGATTGATCTATTCTATATTCAATATCTGTAGAAAATCAATTCGTACAATAATCTAACCCCTCTTATCGATTACAAACCAAAACACAGTACAGCAAATAAATTTGGTGCTAAGTTGACTTAGATTACCATATGAATTGAAGCATAATTCACCAATCGACGTTACATATAAATTAACACAATCTAATCTGTCACGAATCGTATACGATGTTGGGTTGAGCTTTGACCTGTCTTCCTAAATCTATATTCCAACAACTCGGTTCCGACATAAACCTACAACGATCGAATACTATCGCGCTGAACTTCAATCCAAAGCTGTTGCATGCGACGAGCACGCAAGATTTTTGTTGCTAGGAAGACAGCAGTAGAACTCGGTTCAGTAAGATTTTCGTTTCTTCAGGTATGATGTGATATGCAAAATGTCTCGGTTTTCTCGGGAACTAAAATCTGTGTTACTGTTGCAGAGAATATTTTGGATATCTTGTGGACAAAGCCACTAGAAGCTTAGCTATTTCCAATAGTAAATCCACAGTTGGCTGTATGCAAAGCAATCTGTTAATGTACATAAATAGTTGCCTGGAAAAGTCGGTAAATATATGAAGCACTCATTAGCAAATGCAACAGATCACGCAAATGAAACAAATCCAAAGCAGAAAAATAATTTAATATTCGCTTCCTGTACGTGTCGAAGGACGTACTGTCGTATGTGTGCTAACGCGAGCAAATATGAGAATGCAATAAACTGCGGCCAATAAAGATCGCGACACGTAATGGAAGAATGGATAGTAGGGAAAACATCGAAAGATCAGCAAATAGTGGTATCACGGAGCAGAAAACAATCGGTATCACTGAGCAAGAAATGATCAACGAGCCGACAGTACAATACCTACAAAAGCAATCAACCAAGTTGGTTAATAATAGAGCTTTTCAAATGAAGAAATCTCGATTCGATTTCGAAGCAATCACTATACAACAGTTTCCAAGATGTCTTCCTATTTCATATCAAGCTTATTTCGTTTTCATATTCGTATGATGTTCAGATCATACCAGATGATATCGATGTGTGTGGTACATGTGTGTGATCTTTATAAATTCCTTCTGATAATTAGATTCAAAAAATAGGACTAAATCAAGTCAAGAAATTGATTGATTCAATTTTAACTTCCATTCATGTACAACAAATTGATAGAAATATGTTTTTAAGACATGAATTGAATAAGATACATTATTGCTAGACATGCAATGATAAGAGAACGGCAAAAAACACTGGAATAATAGGCTGACTAAAATAGAAAAGAGCCGAGTTGCATAGCATTTTCTTGCAGCAACAATCCCAAACGTTCACCAATGGTCCTCTCTTAAATCCCATAAATTTTGCAGCAACAGAACCAACAGTGCAACCTTCATCCTGCCGGAAAATTTTTCGTAATGTTGAAAGATAGCAATATTGATTAAAAAGACGAAAACTTTATAAATGAAACACTTCACTTCTTCTTCTGCTTTTTACCACTAAAAAACTTTTGGAAATATTTTTCGTGCAATGTTATAAAAAAAAACTCAAGCGATGAAAACTTTTAATTTAATAAATCGAAATTACCACGCAAATTCCACTATCATCGCAAGATTTGATAATAAATGATCGCCGCTGAAATGTTATTTCCATTTGTTGGTATTGTTAGACACAATAAAGAGAAAGCAAACTGAATGCATCGATTGTTTTCCCTTGCTGTATGTCTATGTAAATAACTCGAGAATCTCTATTGAGGTATCTGGGAAGAATTATAATATTCTTAAGCATTCAATATGTTATTATTCCATCCGAATATTGCTACGGTGCCCAGATGCCGTGGAACTGTGGGATTGTACAACCGTGGTGCTTGCGAAATCGCAGATGAGCGATTTTGTTAACCGAAAGGAAAAATTCAAAATGAAAAGAGAAACGAAAAAGTGCTACTACTACAGCCCACGAAATGTTCCGGAACTATAGGTTCGGAATTTGTTCGACCAAATCTTGAACCTAAATTCCTGTGAATCCCAAGAATCACTGATGATGTTCGAATGGCAGTTTTTCAGATTTCAATTATTTAAATTCGTACTGATGAAGACTATTTTGTTTTTCATTTAACAATAAACGCAATGTAAGAGAAAATCATAGATCCATTTGTCCGTTCTTTCAAGTTTGTTCAATTCTTTAATTTAATCAAAATAATATTTTTTAGAAAAATAAAATAAAATGATTACATTTCTGAAATCAACACGATGATATTTAACGCAAAAATATTTTGCTTGACAAGTTTCAATTTTGAAGGAAGTTGGCGAGTGAAAATATTCCGTTGTAACACCGTGGTAGCATTTTAAACCAAGTACCGAATTGATACAAATAACTGATAATGAGATGAACAAATACACGACACAAATCCCTCCAAAAATAAAAGAAAAAGAATTAAAACCGAAAATATGAAATTTAAATTTTGCGAATCACAATAATATACGAAACAGAATTTGAACTCAATGCCAAAAAATTTCAAAAATCTTGAAAATTCTTCAATAGCTTTTTTTGATCTTATTGTCTTAAAATATAATTCAGTTATCTTCCACAAATAGATACTGAAACTAATAATAATTATACTTATGATAATAATAATTATTACTAATTTTGACTTCCTGAAATTGAGATATGATAACGATATTGTTATTAGAAAAAAATCCAACTTTTCAGATACATGTGTTTTCCGCATGAAACCGTCGATTTTGTGCAATCTTCGCTTTTTGCATCTAAAAATCATTAATTAATAAAATATTCGCTTCGAACTTATAACTACCAGTAGCCTAATTGATGAAAAATTCCAACAATGCTATTCAATAATTAGTATCGTTAACCAATTTCCAAAATTCCAATGTTTAGACGTATTTGGCGTCCTATCACGCTACTATTATACACAAACAGTATTAATGAATTTGAAATAACGATTGATATTGCAAAATAATGAACTATCTGATCGATAACACATTTAGAAACATTTTAAATTTCAGTATTTTACATAACGTACAATAGGATGAATCTACAGTCATAATGACAAGTAGGTTTCTCAGAAAATTATTACTGCTAATTGAAGAAGAAAAAACACGCTTATAAATCGAATTCAATTACAATCATAATCAGAAATTATTATGATATCTTAACAAGCAATTAATATTTACTGTATTTATCTAACAAAGATGATAATAATTAACTGATCTTCCTTCCCTTTGAAAATATGCTCATGTATTCTAAAATGTTAAAAATTTGTGCACATTCTATACGTTTAAAATTTTCAAAGAATTTATCGATAAACAAGATTAGATTAATTGATTACAGTTCATTTAATTTAAATTTGACCAAATCAATTTCAAAATATAATTTAATTGACATTAAAAGGGAAGAATAGTTGTGAAAAAGTTCGACAAGTACACAAAAAACAGACACTAAATTGCTAAATTTTAAAGGGATGAAAATTCAAGCAAAAAAAAAATGAATAAAAACAGATGATTATATAAATATGAACACAAAAATTTCCTTATTTGTTATATATATGAGAAAGGCAAACATGAATTGCAATTATGACCCTTAATTGAAATTTATTAAAGTTTATTTTAATTTTATCCGACAATTTATATGAATAAGTTTCTTTTGAAAATTTTCACTGACAAAAAGAAACGGTTTTGAACAAACCTTTTATAAAACATCGAAAATAAAAACGATCAATATTAGCTATCGTTTTAAAAGCATGGCAGAAAAAAATGAATTAGATGTGTTCTCATTTTCTTTCAACTATTTTTTCCACAAACTTAAATGCTGAAGAAAAATAAAAAATCTCAAAATATCTTAGACAAGTTGCTGTCTGATTTTCAACAAACAGACCAATCAAATTATTCAAAACAAACCAATATCAGCTGCTTAAAATATATTAAAAATATGAAAATATTTGAAATTTCATGATCTAAAATAATTATTATTTCTATTTAAAATATGCAAATTTTTGAACTGTGAAAAATATTTAAGAGGAATAAAATGAATAAATTGGAAACACTTTTTTTTGAATAGCGCAATTAAACAATTCTTTACGTTTTCAATTAATCCGTTTAGCGCCTCTCATCATTCCTGAAGATACTTCTGGAATAAAAAATGAAAATTTCTATATGTGAAAAGCAAGCAAAGTTCAAATTTTTGCTTCTATTTCTTATTTTCTATTCGAAGAGTGTAAAATTTATTAAATGAAGGGATAAATATTTTTTTGGTGTGGTAAACTTCCATGAAAATCAAAATTTTAGGGAAAAATTCAATTATATCAAAAATAGTTTATAATTTTGATATATTCATTAAAAATTGATTTTGTACGAATAACTAGTTTTTCAAATATATTAATTTTTTTAAAAAGCAGTACTACTCTCCATTAATATCAAATTATCCTCAATTATTGGCGGGATTTTAATTTATGATACGATTTCATTTAATTTATAACATGTAGCAAACAATTTCATGATGAGAAAAATTTCACACTCCCCAACGTTATCAATATCAAAGCAACAAAAACAATATCAGTGCAATTTCAGGATCCGCTTTACAAAAAAAGAAAAAATCTTAAACTTAAAAAAAAATTTTGCAAAAATCCTTTCTTGCTCGTTGTCAAAATTCAATTATTGCTATATAGACACAATTATATTCCTAATGTCTACGGGAAGAAATGGAAAGGCGATAAAAATTTTTGAGATAGTATACGACAATAGCGATAATACCGCCTGCTCTTATCAAAAACTAATCCTAAATATAAAGGCTGATAAGTAGCATTTTTTCTTTTTAACATTTATTGAGAGAAAAAAGTTGTGAAGTTCAGGAAAGAAATTTAAATTAAAAAATGTCAATTTTATGCAAAATTTACAGAATCCTTACAGGCAATTGCATGGCAGAAGTTGTAGAAAGGTCAGGCAAATGAACAGGGAGTGTTCAGTTAAACATTTCATGAACTCAAGTTCATTAAATTGATATTGGAAGTGAAGAACAACTTGCTTGATAGTCATAATGAAAGCACCGAGTCGAACTGTTCTTCACTTCCAACATCAATTTATTCAAAAATGAAAGTAAAAATTTTAAATCAATCAATTTCTTATTATTCTATACTTTTTCAGAGATTAAGGAAAATCTTTATTTCTCGACTGATAAATTCACAGAATTATATCAACCGAATTAAATGATACCTGACTTATAAGAATCCTACAAAAATTAACAAAACAAAGTTTAAAAATTAAATGAATCAGCCAGAGAAAAGTAGCGGAATAACCAACTGAGATTAACAACCGGCGAAAATTTTGAGATTCAAAGTGAAATGGTTGGAGTTTGAAATTTTTATTTATTGGAAATGTCGAGTTGCCTTTTATAAGATTTTCATATTGTTCTTTCGTTTAAATTAATATAATTGGATAAACAACCACCAGCTATCACTTATGAACATTAAACAGATATTTGTATATCGATTAACCAACCATTTAAATGCTGTTGCAAATACATCATGATAGTAGAAAACCCTTCCTGCTAAAAGATTTTTGAATTATAAATTTGATTTAGTTTCATCTTATTTAAACAT